>JARQAD010000007.1:45450265-45672765 GCA_029955455.1 Quercus agrifolia
CTGTTTTCAGCGCATCTTTTCTTTTTGTTCAGTGCCTCCTTTTCTTCTTTCTTTTTCAGTGCCTCATTCTCTTTTTCTTGCCAACTTCCAAGGCCAAAAATTTTCTCTTTAGATGCTTCACATTTCTTTTATTTGAATAAATCTTTATTTTCTTCAAATCTGGAATAAAATTTAAATAACAAAAATCAAGTCTAAAATCAACAAAATAAATAAAATTAGACTAAAGTTTAAAGTTGAGAAGTGATAAATTACACTCAATTATGCAAGTCATCAGGAGTCCCAAAAGTAGAGTTGTTGATGGCATTGATCACTGTGAGAGCATCACTTTCAAACATAACTCAAGAGAGCTGTAACTCCTGAGCAAGTAATATACCTTGCTCCAAAGCTAACACCTCCACCAGCTCAGCCGTGAAATGGGACTGAAGGGACTTGCAAAAGGCAGCAACTGTTCGGCCTTTGTAGTCTCTAATAATGACTCCTATGCTGGATGACTCCTCTAAATCAGATGAAGACCCATCAACGTTGACTTTGAAGACACTAGATGGAGGAGGAGACTAGCTGTACACGTGAGATGGTCTGGGAGTGTATAAATTTGCAGATGCCGCTTCATTGAATTCCTCAATTGAATTTTTTGCCATCTGCCAGACTTGAAAGGGAGAAGAGCACTTATCATCATGTATGACTTTGTTTCTGTTGAACCAAATTGCCCATGCAGCAGTGAGGAACAGCTCCAAATCATGGGAAGGCTTATGGGCTAAGTTGTACATGGCCGAGTCATGGAATGTCCATTTATTCCTTAGGATCATTTGCGGCAAGTCAGACCAGCAATTCCAAACCAGATTAGCAAAATCACAGAGAAGCAAAGCATGATGAACAGTTTCTAATTCCTTGCCACAAATAGGACATTCAGTACTAGTAGAAATGCCACGAGAGCAAACCTTTTCCATAGTTGGCAGACCGTTGATACAAGCCCTCCATGTGAAGATCTTAACCTTGGCAGGAAGTTTGAGGCGCCACAGGTTCTTCCAAAGGGGCTTGAATGGGTCCCCAATGGAACTTTCCACCTCTTCCTTTGTTTCAACCATGCAGTGGGTAATATGATATGCACTTTTTACAATGAACTCGCCCTGGTTATTCCCCATCCAGATTAGTTTATCATCAGGCAGATTGCGACTGAGGGGTATTTTTAGAATTGCATTAGCTTCAAAGGGAAGGAAGGCGGATCTAATCATTTCAGCTCTCCATCATTTTGTGGCAGGATCAATGAAAGAAGACACCATTGGATAGATTGGAAGGTTAATGGGAGGGGAGATGACTTTGTGAGTTGATGGGGTAGGGAGCCATTTGTCGTCCCATATATGAATTTGTTTTCCATTGCCCACACGCCACCGGGTACCCTTTCTAATAACCCCCAGGCTATTGAAAATGCTTCTCCAAGAGTAGGATGGGGAGGAGCCAAGTGTTGCACTAAGGATGTCACCAGTGGGAAAATATCTTGCCTTGAGAACACGAGCAATAAGGGAGCTTGGATTGGTAAGAATTCTCCAAGCTTGTTTCGCCAACATAGCTAGGTTGAAGGCCTGCAGGTTCCGGAAGCCCAAACCCCCCCTTGACTTCAAGTAGCACATTTGCTTCCAACCAACCCAAGCTATCTTTGCTTCTTGGTGCTTTTGGCCTCACCAGAAACCCCTCATCATGCCCTTAAGATAATCACATAGGCCTTGTGGGAGTTGAAAACAACTCATGGTGTAGGTGGAGATTGCTTAGGCAACTGCTTTAATAAGAATTTCCTTGCCCCCCATAGAAAGAAGCTTGCCCTTCCAACTGGCTAACTTTTGTCCCACTCACTCCTTAAGAGTAGTAAAGACCTGCTTTTTTGATCTCCCAATGAAGGATGGAAGACCAAGATACTTGGAGTGTCTTGAGTCATTCATCGGCCCCAAAATGGAAAACATTGCTTCTTTAGTATTCTAGATGGTGTTTGGGCTAAAGAAAATCAAGGATTTGTCAGTGTTTATATTCTAAACGTTAGTTTATTAATTGGAGACTAACAGATGGAGTGATATGGCTAAGGTGTGAAGTTCAAGTATTAAATTGGCATAAATAAAGTATAAGGGGGTGTCTTGGCAAAAATTCCAAAGTTTAAGGGGGGTTGTCAGAGCATTTTTCTCTATTATTATTACAAATGTTTTGACACAAATATATATATATATATATATATATATATATAATTTTGTTTAATTAAATAGTTGAGAGAGGGCATTTGAAAATTGAAATCTAGACAACTCCATTAAACAACCAAGAGATGTTAGTTGAGTTACAAAACTCTTGAAAAGTTTTATGCGTGATCTGCTCTAGACCAAGACCTAAGGCTAAGGACCTCTATAATAAAAGGCCCTAAATTTTGTAGAATGCAGTTTTTTTTTTTTTTTTTTTTTTTTTTTTTTTTTTTTTTTTTTAAGTAATGTTAGGGACACAATTTTTCACAGAGCTGATTCGGAAACTCCATTTAAGCCGAATCAATGCACCTGACATCCCAATATGGCCTTTTGTTCAATCCGGAGAATACACTGTCAAGTCCGGTTATTTCTTCCTCAAAATAGAAGCAAAAACATCGCCCAGTGGAATTCAAAGCAATGCCGAGAAGCTTAAGGGGGTGTTTGGTTTGTGATTTTAAACAATCATTTTCAGTTTTTAAACAATATTTCACGCATTTCAATGCACTTTTTCACCCACACGTATTTTCACAAATGTTTTCAAACAACAATTTTCAGTTTTTAAACACATGTACCAAACGGACCCTAAACCTCTGTGGAAAAAAATTTGGAAGTTGCCACTCCCTTGCAAAGTCCGAAATTTCCTTTGGAGAGCCTGTCGAAACGCGATTCCGACAATGAAAAACCTGAACCGCCGCTGTGTGGTTGATAGCCCGGTATGCTCCTTCTATTCACAATATGATGAGGACGTACTTCACTCTTTATGGTCTTGTCCGAGCCTTACATAGGTCTGGAATGAAGACATGCAATGGAGTTTCAAGAACCACATGATCTTCTAGGATTTTCTTCAGCTAGTGCTCCATATATTCAGCTTGGGTTGTAGTGTGGAGCTCTTTGCAATGCAGGCTTGGACAATTTGGTTTAGGAGGAATAAGGTCAGAATGACACCCCCAGGCTTTCCATTGAACCTCATATTCCAGAAAGCTTATGATGCATTGATGGAATATAGGTTGGCTCAGCCAAGGAAAGCCCAAACAGGCCTCTCGGCCAGGCCAGATGCAAAGTGGGCACCTCCTCGTGTTGGATGGCATAAAACCAATTTTGATGCAGCAATTTTTAAAGATGACGACAGAGCAGGCGTGGGCGTGGTAATTAGGGACAACAATGGGCTGGTAATGGCCTCTTTATCACAGAATGTTCAGCTTGTAACGTCGATGGAGGAAATGGAAGCTACAGCTGCAGTCCGAGCCATTGAATTGTCCCTCCCTTAAGTTGGGTTTTGATAAGATCATACTTGAAGGAGATTATGAGACTGTCATCAAGGCCCTAACAGATCCATCACCATCACTGGCGTCCTATGGTTTGTTGATTCAGGAGGCACAACAGTTGGCAACGCAGCTCAATGGAATTAGTTTTCAACATCTGGGTAGGGAGGGCAACAAAGTAGCACATAACCTTGCTAGACATGCACGTCATGTCACAGGTCTTATGTTTGGATGGAGGATGTTCCAATCCTTTGTTTCAATGTTTATCAGGTAGATATGCCATTATCTTAATAAAACTTCAGGTCTTCTTTCTCAAAAAAAAAAAAAATTCACTATTAACACCATCTTTATTAGCATTGATTACAACTACTAATACTTTTTTTCCCCTAAATGGATGCATTATTTATATAATTTTATACATTGTTATAGTTGTTTTTGCATAAACAAATTTTTCAAAATAAAAAATGGTAAAAAAAATTGAAAAAAAAAAATGTTAGCAAAATTTAAATAAAATAATTTAATTAGTAATTTTAAATCTCAAATGCATGAAAAATGGTTTTTAAATACAAAATTATAATCTAGAAAGTTAATTACAGTGAATGATATTTAATTGATATTAAATATTTTAAAAAATAACTTGAATCGCCTTAGGCCTCAATCTAGATCAAGCCACCTTAGTTTTATGTCATGTTACCCACCTCATCTTTCTCTTGTAAGAGCATCCACAGCAGTGGAGCTAAAAATTTAGCTTTTTAGCTCCACCAAAAGTTATTTTATCTATTATACCTACACACATGCTGCAGCAATGAATCTATTTTAGCTATCAACGTAATAAAATAATATAAACATTACAATAAAATAATATATCCTCTACAATAAAATAATATATCCCACTACCCAAAAAAAAACAACCCAGCACCATCCACAACCACCTCTACCCAGCCATAGCCACAGCCACAACCACAGCCACAACAACCACCACCAGACACAACTAAACCCACAAAAAAAAAAAAAAAAAATCAAATACCGTACCACCAAACCATAGCCATAACAACCACCATCGCCACAACCATAGCCATCAAACCCACAAAAGAAAAAAAAAATTCAAACATCATTCCACCACCACAACCAAAATCCACAAACCCACTATCAAAATCATCCACCACCACTACCATAGCCAAAATCAACAACCACCGCCACCAAGGCACCAAACCCATATGAAAATACATTTAAAAAAAAAAAAAAACCCTCAATCATAGCAGAGAGAGAGAGGCACAGACTGGGCGATGGGGTTTGGGGAGATCGGTGAGCTGGGTCGACAATGGGGCTTGAGGTGCGTCGGTGAGCTGAGAGAGAGAGGTGAGAGTGACTGAGAGAGAGAGAGGCACAGATTGGGCGATGGGGCTTGGGGTGGGTTGGCGAGCTGGGTCGGCGTAACATATCGACGATGAGGGAGCTGGCCAGCAAGCTGAGGGATGAGTCGACGGTGGGTCAAGCTTTGGCTAGGACGGCGTCGGTCAGCTTGAGAGATGGTGAGAGTGAACCGGATAGTTTCAGAGAGGTGAGATGGAAAGATGGGAGCTTGAGAGTGATGAGAGAGAGGACGGTGAGATGAAGAATAAAAGAATGAAAAAAAATAAACAGCCAAGTATTATTTTAATCGGGAGTGCTAAATAAATTTTTTTTTTTTTAGATGCCTGCTATAGTGCACATCTATAGATAGATGTGCACTGTAGCAGTTCATCTAAAAATTATTGCTATGCCTCCATTGCTGCGTGGCTCTTTTTGGTATTTTGGTGGAGCTAAAATAGCATTATAGCTATTTAGCTCCATTGCTACAAATGCTCTAAGTCATGTTAGCTACATCTATCTAGGGTTGTTCAATTTGAACCAAACTTGCTCAACCTAAGCCCATTAGATCCTAAATTCAACCGATCGTAACAGATCTAATGCAAAATGTTGAGACCTAATGATATTGGATTAAAAAAAAAATTCATACATTGAACCATAACAGCAAAAGTAACCTTGAATAAACTTTTTTTTATCCAATACCATTTGTCTTTGAACACATTAAATATCAATGTGAATGCTCCCAGATTTGTCTTTCGAACACATTAAATATCAATGTGAATGCTCTTAGACGTGGCTTTGAAGAAGTCCATCGCTACAGGAGGACGCAAGGCAATAAGAAAAACAAGTAAGTGGGTCAAAGTAAACTAAAAAAGAAACAAACGTCAACCCAGAGGTTTTCACTGTTCAAATGTTTTATTTATTTATTTACTTTTGTTCTCTGTCAAAGACCACACAACAGGACAACATTGAAATTTGAATTCGTTCCCTCTCATGGCGGGCAGCTGGAATCTTCAGCAATGCAGGAATTAGCAAAGCGACAAAGTGGGGCCAAAGGATTTGCAACCTCCATCCTATTTTATTTTACCATCTCAAAAAGTTAATTTATCAATTATATCATATTATTTTACAACACAACCAACATCTCAACTTTTATTTTCCTATGCACGGTTATTGTAGTACTTGTGCATTTATGCTCAAAATGTGTAAAATTGACTACTTTTTGTATTTTGCAAAATTATGCACGATTTGATGCGGTTGCTCTTAAGGGTACAAATTAACTATCTATTTTGGAAAAGTTTGTATGAGGAATTAAAAAAGCTATTAAAATAGTTTCTTAAAAAGTTTGGTTTACTAATGTATGTCTTAAGGGTACAAGTTAGTAAATCCCTTATTTTATTTATTATTTAAAGAGAAATGTAAATTTTTTTTGCTGAGTAATTGACACAATGAGAAAAAGGTAATTAATGCCCAAATTTGTGTAGGGCATTTCTTAGTAATTACGCTTTTTTATATAGGCGAAAATATTATTTTAGTCCTTACATTTTGGAGTTACGGTTAATTTGATCCATACATTTTAGTAGCAGTCAATTTGGTCCATGTTATTTTCAACTTGCAGTCAATTTAGTCCCTACTGTTAATTCACTAACGGAAAATGCTTACGTGACAAATGGTTTGCCTTGTTGGCAAATGTGATATCAACTATGAGAATAATACTATAACATAGATACAATGTAAACGTATAATTTTCTTTTTTCTTTTTCTTTTTTTTTTTTTGTTGTAAAAAATGATAATTTTCATTCTAAAGACTATAAGTTGGTAGACATTTATCTAAATTTTATTATATGCTTGTTAGGGAGATATAAGACTTTGGGAGACTCTAATTGAAGTTTTAATATAACATATGTGGGGGTAAGGACCCAAATTTATATATTGGGCCTTGGGTCTTAGCCGAGAGCGTGAGAAGTTTGAGAACGAATGAATGACAATGAATGGTTCAGATTCAGGACTTATTGAGCAAAATACCAATGCGAAGGTGGTCCAAGGAGGAATATCTCCTCGGACAAGCTAAACATAGATCAAATATAGATCCTAATGATCAAAGTGACATTCCAAGAAGCTTTAGTGATAGGTACGTGCACCATAAATGTACAAGAAAGAGGGGAACCCCAAAATATCTAAGGGAAAGTTGCTACCATCGTATTAAATGCTCTGTAACTAATTCTCTGACCGCATTAATGAGAAAGTGATCTTTGAACAGTACTTTTTTAGCCTTATAACCATCCCCCAAAGACTTCTAAAGGAGGCTGATGAGACAAGTATCAGTATAAACCATCAGCTGTCCACGAGTACATATTGCACATACTAATAGGAGTCAACCTCGATTACACAAGGAGGATTGCTAAATGGGGCACAGTTCTAGAGGCTTTTGACATCAAGTACATGCCTCGTACCTCTATCAAGGGCTAGGTCCTCGCAGATTTGGTGGCCGAGTTCGCTGAGCCTCCATTAAAGGAAGTGGCAGCGACACAGAGTATGGATGGAAAATCAGTTGGCACAATCTCCCTACAAGAACCTTTATTCTGGAAGGTGTATGTTGATGGTAAAACAAATCAAAGGGGCTCTGTAGTGGAGCTAGTTCTGGTTTCTCCTGAACAAATTACCATTGAGAAGTTACTAAGACTAGGATTCTCGATTACAAATAATGAGGCTGAATATGAAGTTTTGCTGGAAGGAATGTCTATGGTTCAAAGAATGGGGGGAAAGTAGTAAAGATGTTCTCGGACTCAAGATTGGTTGTTGGCCAAGTGAATGATGGGCTAGAAGCAAGAGATGAGAGAACTCAAGGGCATCTTTATAAGTGGTTAAATAGAACCATAGACATGCTTGGCTCCTCGGACCACATGCTTTGGGGAAATTAACACACTGTGACATCTTTTTGAGTGGTTAAACAAAACCTTAGACACGCCTGGCTCCTCGAACCACATGCTTTAGGGAAATTAACACACTGTTACATCTTTTTAAGTGGTTAAATAGAACCTTAGATATGCTTGGCTCCTCGTACCACATACTTTAAGGAAATTAACACATTGTGACATCTTTCTGAGTGGTTAAATAGAACCTTAGACATGTCTAGCTCCTCGGACCACATGTTTTGGGGAAATTAACACATTGTGACATCTTTCTAAGTGGTTAAACAGAACCTTAGACATGTCTGACTCCTCAGACCACATGCTTTAGCGAAATTAACACATTGTGACATCATTCTGAGTGGTTAAACAGAACTTTAGACATTCCTGACTCCTCGGACCACATGCTTTGGAGAAATTAACACACTGTGACATCTTTATAAGTGATTAAACAGAACCTTAGACATGCTTGACTCCTCAAACCACGTGCTTTGGGAAAATTAACACACTGTGACATCTTTCTGAGTGGTTAAACAGAACCTTAGACATGTCTGGCTCCTCTGACCACATGCTTTGGGGAAATTAACACATTGTGACATCTTTATAAGTGGTTAAACAAAACCTTAGACATGCCTGATTCCTCGGACCACATGCTTTGGGGAAATTAACACACTGTGACATCTTTCTGAATGGTTAAACAGAATCTTAGACATGCCTGGTTCCTTGGACCACATGCTTTGGGAAAATTAACACACTGTGACATCTTTCTGAGTGGTTAAACAAAACCTTAGACATGCCTGGCTCCTCGAACCACATGCTTTAGGGAAATTAACACACTGTGACATCTTTTTAAGTGGTTAAACAGAACCTTAGATATGCTTGGCTCCTCGTACCACATACTTTAGGGAAATTAACATACTGTGACACCTTTCTGAGTGGTTAAACAGAACCTTAGACATGCCTAGCTCCTCGGACCACATGTTTTGGGGAAATTAATACACTGTGACATCTTTCTAAGTGGTTAAATAGAACCTTAGACATGCCTAGCTCCTCGAACCACATGATTTGGGGAAATTAACACACTGTGACATCTTTCTAAGTGGTTAAACAGAACCTTAGACATGCCTGACTCCTCGGACCACATGCTTTAGAGAAATTAACACATTGTGACATCTTTATAAGTGGTTAAACAAAACCTTAGACATGCCTGACTCCTCAAACCATATGCTTTGGGAAAATTAACACACTGTGACATCTTTCTGAGTGGTTAAACAGAACTTTAGACATGCCTGGCTCCTCTGGCCATATGCTTTGAGAAAATTAACACATTGTGACATCTTTATAAGTGGTTAAACAAAACCTTAGACATGCCTGACTCCTCGGACCACATGCTTTAGGAAAATTAACACATTGTGACATCTTTCTTAATGGTTAAACAAAACCTTAGACATGCCTGCCTCCTTGGACCACATGCTTTGGGGAAATTAACACAATGTGACATCTTTCTGAGTGGTTAAAGAAAACCTTAGACATGCATGGCTCTTCGAACCACATGCTTTAAGGAAATTAACACACTGTGACATCTTTCTGAGTGGTTAAACAGAACCTTAGACATGTCTGACTCCTTGTACCACATGCTTTGGGGAAATTAACACACTGTGACATCTTTCTGAGTGGTTAAACAGAACCTTAGACATGCCTGGCTCCTCGAACCACATGCTTTGGGGAAATTAACACACTGTGACATTTTTCTGAGTGGTTAAACAGAACCTTAGACATGCCTGGCTCCTCGAACCACATGCTTTGGGGAAATTAACACACTGTGACATCTTTTTGAGTGGTTAAACAGAACCTTGACATGCCTGGCTCCTTGGACCACATGCTTTGGGAAAATTAACACACTGTGACATCTTTATGAGTGGTTAAATAGAACCTTAGACATGCCTGGCTCCTCGGACCACATGCTTTGGGGAAATTAACACACTGTGACATCTTTATGAGTGGTTAAATAGAACCTTAGACATGCTTGGCTCCTCGGACCACATGCTTTGGGGAAATTAACACACTATGACATCTTTCTGAGTGGTTAAACAGAATCTTAGACATGCCTGGCTCTTCGGACTACATGTTTTGGGGAAATTAACACACTATGACATCTTTCTAAGTGGTTAAACAGAACCTTAGACATGCCTGACTCGTCGGACCACATGATTTGGGGAAGTTAACATACTGTAACATCTTTCTAAATAGTTAAACACAACTTTAGACATGCCTGGCTCCTCGGACCACATGCTTTGGTTTTTCACTAAGTGCCAAAACAGATTCAGGATTATATCCAGCCCCTCGGATGGCTAGCTTTGAGCAAGTTAAAGTCCTCAAATTATTTATCTAAATGTTAGGTAGAATAAAGGATTTTAATTCTTATGAGATCAAAACCCTACCCTTTCTCCTCAGATAAGAGAGAAAAACTGGAGTTTTGAGGGGCTATTGTAGGGTAAGGGCCCGAATTTATATATTGGGCTTAGGCCTTAGCCGAGAGTGTGAGTAGTCCGAGGACGAAGGAATGGTAATGAATGGTTTAGACTCAGGACTTATTGAGCAAAATACAAATGGGAAGGTGGTCCGAAGAGGAATATCTCCTCAGACAAGCTAAACATAGATCAGATATGGATCCTAATGATCAAAGTGACATTCCTAGAAGTTTTAGTGACAGGGACGTGCGCCATAAACGTACAAGAAGGAGGAGAATCCCAAAATATCTAAGGGAAAGCTGCTACCACCGCATTGAATGCTCTGTAGCTAATTCCTTGGCAGCATTAATGAGAAAGTGATCTTTGAAAAGTACTTTTTCAACCTTATAACCATCTCCCAAAGACTTCTATAGAAGGCTAATGAAACAAGTATCAGTATAAACTGTCAACTGTCCATGTGTAGGGTAAAGATGAAGGGAAAGATGTAGTATAAATGAGAGTAGAGACCCCAGAGGAAGGGGATCAGAAAAATAGAGAAAGAATACTGTAGCAATCAAAATTGCACTTATACTCTGTTTAGTTAATTTATATGAACACTTGCCTCCTCGGACAAGAAGTTCATTCATATCAGTACTTCTTATTTGTGCTTAATTGTCATCCTATTCCATATTAGCCGTTGTCCAATTTATTAGGGCCTAATTCTTTAACCCACTCTCTACAAATTTATAGTACTAGGCTTACTGGGCCAATATCCCACACACCTTGGGCTTGGGCTACAAAATGTGTCCCTACAACATATAAGAACACAACTTAACTCAAAAGCTTAAATCTATATGTTTAGGCCAAAATCGCTTTCAAATGTGAATCATTGCTTCTTATTGTGTAGCTTAAGACCTATCCATTTGTACCACGAACAAGTCTTATTAGTTCCTCCTTATTTATGGGAACCTCGTGTTGCATTAGTCTTCTTTGGTTTAGCACTATTGGCAATACTATTTTGTTGAATAATTTTCCAAGATAATTTGTATGGCCTTTGTGGGCTTACGTTGTGTGATACACACTTGTGTGGGATCAAAGATAATTCACATTAGGTATGTAAAATCCAAAATAAATAAATAAATAGATAAATAATTGTTGACATCTCATTTTGCAACCTGCATTTAACCTCACCTAAAGGGTAAAAGGGTAATTTTGCCTTGGAAATATGCATATTGATTCTAATCATTAGATCCTTAATCTCATTTCACCAAAATGATCTTGATGTTGTAACAATCAAATCGACTGGTCATAAGCTCTAATCGGACTATCAGATTGAAAGTTATCATCAAATCAAGTTTTAATGGTTAAGATGCACTATCACAAATTGAGTCCGACTATATGTGATTATGAACAATTGATTCCAATTGGTTATAATTATAATAAATTTGAGATTAATGACGTGTCATAATTTGATTGGTTAGGACTACATTTTATGGTAGAGTTGCACACACTTAATTAACTAGATAGTTAAACATTAATCATTCAATGAGTAATTTGTGTAATTATCTTTTAATTAGGGTAAATTTGGAACCAATTAAGTCTGAAATGGGAGTGATTGCAGTCATTTAATGTTAATTGTGAGCTAATTTGGAACCTGCTAATGTTAATTGTGCTGAAGTCATTTTCTAACAAATGACCTATGCTCACTATTTTATCAATATCTCTTAGAATATTTTGAATTTGTGAATGAGCTTAATTTTCCCAGAAATTAGACATCCGAGGCTTCAATTTGAGTATAAGAATGAGACAATTCCGATCAGAATTGAGTCAGATATGATTTTTTAAAGTTGGCTCTACAGGCTGTTACCGCAGCTACGGGAAAACCGAACTTTACTTACTTCTCACTCTCATCAATCTCCACATTTAATGCACCAGATTTCCCTAAAGGCTAAAATGAGGTCTAGGTTCATGATTCTTTGTCAACCCTCATTAAATGGCATTCCATTCATATTTTCTCAACTATTACTATATAAACCCTCCCTCTCCTTCATTCCAAAGCACAACAAAAAAACCCCCTCTCTTCTCCTCTCTTAAGTTCTAGGAAGTTGAGTAGTTTGATCGTATCTTGGTCTTCTTAAGACTCAAGGTATTAAGTGAGACTCACTCTTCCTCTCCTAACTCTTCTTTTCCTCCACCTTTAGGACCTCCCTCAAGAGTCTCGTCCTCCACCATATGGATCTTGCATGAAGGTATAATCCCCTTCCCTAATTGTTTTTTGTGTTGTCATGATAAGAGTTTAAGATTAATGCATGATAATAATCATTTAAATTCTTTTGAATATGTTTGAATATTCTTAATTATTCTTATATGTTCTTCACATGTTCTTTAGGTTCATGATTCTTTGTCAACCTTCATTAAATGGCATTCCATTCATATTTTCTCAACCATTACTATATAAACCCCCCATCTCCTTCATTCCAAAGCACAACAAAAAACCCTCTCTCTTCTTCTCTCTCAAGTTCTAAGAATTTGAGTAGTCTGATCATATCTTGGTTTTCTTAAGACTCAAGGTATTGAGTGAGACTCACTCTTCCTCTCCTAACTCTTCTTTTCCTCCACCTTTAGGACATTCCTCAAGAGTCTCCTCCTCCACCATATGAATCTTGCATGAAGGTATAATCTTATTCCCTAATTGTTTTTCGTATTGCCATGATGAGAGTTTAAGATTAAAGCATGATAATAATCATTTAAAATCTTTTGAATATGTTTGAATGTTCTTAATTGTTATTATATGTTTTTCACATGTTCTTGGTTGTTCATCACATGTTCATACATAACACTAGTTTCGATCTTAAATCCACACCAAAAACGTGAAAAATATGTTTGTCTAATAATTCTTTTAAATTCTTGAATCTAGGATATTATCGTCCATACACATTCACTAGAATTTATCTTTCAATCCAAATGAAATGCTTAATAAATTGAATTAGGGTTTATCACATGCACACACTTTAAATTCAATATGCAAATTGATTGATAACGTATTGGATAATGTGATATGAATGTTGGCCACCATAGTCTAGAAGACCGGTTTTACCAGACAAGGTGGGTGCCTAACACCTTCCCACTTTGTAATGTAGCCTCCGAACCTAGATCAAGGGTTGATAGACCAATGTTTATCCTTATAATTTTCAATTTTTAGATTGTAACTAGGAAACAAAATCATGTAATTTTCCTATGATCAATGTAAATTCAATTGAAAATTAATAAAATGAGGAATTTTTCAATTTTAGTTTTCTTATTTATCCCAATAATTAAATAAGTGGCAACTCTATTGTAAAACTCTTAATCTAAAAGGAAATATAACTAGTTGAACCTCCATTTTGAGAGGCAATAACACAACTCCACCTATTCACGTGGGTTTGGCCCAACATCCTATAAAAAAGGCCAGGGGCGCGGTCTCTCACAATAATAAAAAAGCATTTTGCATAACATTGTAGCAACAAAAGATTAAAAAAAAAAAACATTAAAACACCCCCACACCATGACATGCATAATATTGTAGCAAATGCATTTTTGCTACTGTAATATCTAAAAATAAATGTTATTGTGGCTAAAATGCAAAAATTTATTCTAATATTTTAGATCAACGATGGCATGGTCTTGGTGTTTTGTCTCGATAGGTCATAGTGTTAGGTCACTATGGTTCACATGGGTCTTGGCTAGCTTTGGGTCATGGTGGCAATTGTGGCTACAATGGAGGAGCATGAGAGTGGCCATGTAGTCATTGTTGATTCGATGGTGGATTTGTACCATGGAATTTGGGTTTGGTTGCTTTGGTGGTGGCGTTAAGAAGGATGGTCTAGCCTTGGGTGGTGGATTTAAATATAAAAATTCATCAATCTAAATTAGAGGTGCAATATAGAATTAAAATCCCCTAAAATAATGAAGGCAATATATATCTATATATATATATATATGTAAGGATTTTAGGCCAAGTAGAATATATTGGGCCTGAGGCCCAATCCGAGGACATGAAGTAGTCTGAGGAGGGGTGAACATTATCAAAGGAGTCCGTGTTAGTAAGTGAATAGGTTAATTTTGATCATAAGGATCCATGAGAGCGGTCCGAGGATGAATACCTCCTCGGCTAATCAGAACCGAGGTTCGAAGTGGTGGTCTACTATCCAGGGCAGTGTTCCAAGAGATTCTATTAATATGGATAAGCATCACAGAAGCACAGAATAGAAGGAAGTTCTAAAATATCTAAAGAAAAAACTGTTACCACCACATTGAATGATCTGTACCTAACCAACTGGCCGCATTAATGTGGAGGTGATACCTGAACAGTAATTTTCAGTCTTATAGCTATTACCAAAGATTTCAGGAAGGTTTTGATGGGACAAGGATCAATACTAGCAATCTGCTCTACATGTGGATGGTAAAGAGGAAAGAAGAAAGATGGTATAAAACAGAAAGAAGATCCTAAAGATGGGGGGATCAAAAAATTAAGAGAAAAACACTATAGCAATCAAGAGTTGAACTTGTAATCAAACTTGAGAGAAATATATAAGAACTGATCTCCTCGAATTGTGCTGAGGACAATTTTCTTGTGATTAAACTAGTCTATCTTCATTTTCTTGTCATTTGAATCCACTTTACTTGTAGTCTAATTCATTAAAACTCATTTTTTCATCTCACTTTCTACAAATTCATTATATTGGACTTTTTGAGTCTAAGTTTATCCATCCTTTGGGCTAGGGGCTCAAATTGCGTCCTTACAATATATATATATATATATATATATATATATATATATAGAGAGAGAGAGAGAGAGAGAGAGAGAATTGACATTTTTTTGTGAGCAAAATATGGATTGAATGAAAGAGAAAATAACAAATTTTTATAGTAAATAAAATAGGAAGAAGAAAAGTTAAAATAAAAGGAAGATGAATAGATGGAGGAATTGTAAGGTTAAGGTATAGAATAGTGGGGTAAAAAGGTAAAAGTGAGGAAATGTTGGAGAAAGTGTGATTGTAATGTGAGAAATTAATAAAGAGAAAAATAATTAAATATGATTGAGAAAATATTGGAAATTGGTAGATGATGTAGCTTAATAAAAGTATAATAATAATAAATGTTACATTTCAACTTTTAAATCTATATAGATATAGATTTGTACAATTTGACTTTATTTAAAATATATATACATACACTAGCCTCTTTGCACACGTGTTGCGCGTGCTTAGAGACTTTTTTTATTTATTTTTTTTTATTTTAATAAAGGACAAAAATTTTTCATGTATACTAATTCGGGGTGGTTTAGAGAGTGATTAGATGTAGCACAAAAAATTATTTTTCTCACAAACACGTAAATCTCTTACTCCCGTAGGTTGTAAGTTTAGTGTCATAATTTTTCATTCATTGACATGAATGATAAACCAATAAATGCATAAATCTCATAATGCTTACAGGTTTTTCGATGATTAAAAAGTGCATAAATTTAAAATTGAGATTAAAAAAGAAAGTAATATTAAAAAAAATAGAAAAGCTTTATTTATGGTTACCATGATGACAACAGCCCAAAGAAGCTAGAAACACGGAAAATTATTAGTAAACATAATTGCATCACAAAAATTTCTGCTAATTACTGGAATGTTTATCCATAATACATCATAAACAAATATCATCAATTTAAATTAGTACACTGATACAAAACTTTAAATATCAAATGACCCCATTAAAGCAAATGAAATTTGCTTCTTATATGTCAGTAAGGTTTTGAAACCCAGATTGGACCGTACCAAGTCGGGTAACTGTGAATTGTTCACTAAAAGGGTTTTTTAATCTCAAAAATCGGTCTATGTAAAAAAGCAGCAAACCATATGAACCGAGGTTGAACCGCTCAGGTTTGAGAACCGTGGACGGTTCTAACGGTTCAAATCAGAGCTTAAAAAAAAAAAAAAACTGTACTTGGCTTACAGTTATAGCACCTTATGGCCATTGTTGAAACTTCAACCACTTCTTCTTCTTTGTCTCCCTCTTTGTCGTAATTTCTGCTGTTTCTTCTTAATCTTCTTCTTCTTCTTCTCTCTCTCTTGTTCTTTCTGCTTTCTGTTTTTTCTTACTTTCTTAGTATTTTTCTTCTCTCTCTAGTTTGTTGATCAATGTCTACTATCAAATAGTTAACATTTTCTTGAGTTTTGATTTTCTACTATTAGATTCAAATGAGCGGTCACCAATGCTCCCAGCTGCCTCCACTTCTAGTTTTTGCTATTATTTATTTTTTAAAAATCATGGGAAATGTGGAATTGTCAGGATCTTTCTTGAAGTTTTATTAGGGCTCACAAAAAAGTTGAGTGGGCGGACAAACCAATGTCCGCCACTGTTGAAGGCTTGGAGTTGTTGTTGTAGTCGTCCCTATTAACCTTTTTATTGGGTCTCATGAAAATAGATTATGTTTGCTTAGGAATTATTATTTCTTATTTGGCTTATGAAAGTTATAATATGAAAAATATATTTGAAAGATAGATTTTTATATTTATTTAGATTATTTTAATCAATTTTTATATTTTTACTAATTTAATATGTATATATTTATATTTATATTTATATTTTAAATAATTATTAAATTTATTATGACGTCATCACGGTTTGATCCCGGTTTGACCTTAGTTCGATTTCAAAAATCTTGAACCTCTTCCTTTTACGGTTCAATGAATGGTTCAGGTCTGAAAACCTTGTATGTCACCTGATTTTCCATAATTGTCTCTCTCTTTTTTCTTTTTCTTTTTCTTTTTTTACAGCAATGTTTGCTACCAATTTTTGCAAGGACGGCAAGCAAATGCACATTTGTTCACTTCTGTAATGCTCCACCAGCAATTTCATTTGAGCAGCATTCCTTCGGCAATTGGGTTATGCAAGTGACCATATTTATGTCCAGACTCTTTGTACAAATGATAAAACGTAAATGAAGTCAACCACATTAGTAAGTTGTATGAAATATATTAGAGCATTTGCAGCAGTGTAGCTATATTGCTATATTGCTATATTTTAGCTACACTGCTGCTAAAATGATGCTGCAGCAGTGGAGCTAAATCTAAAAATTTTAGCTCCACTGCTACAATACACATCTAAAAATAGATGTGTACTGTTCTTGAGTAGCAAAAAAAAAAAAAAAAAAAAAAAAAAAAAAATTCACCCAGTGGATTAAAATAATACCTCTCATTCACTCTCTCTCTCTCTCATCTCTGAACATCACTCTCCCTTTCACTCCGGTCTCACTCGCTCACTCCGGCCTCTCACTCTCTCACTCTGGCTTCTCACTCCCTCACTCCGGCCGACCTCTCACTCTCACTCCGATCTCTCACTTTCTCACTCCGGCTTCTCATTCCCTCACTCCAGCCAACCTCTCACTCTCACTCCGACCTCTCACTCTCTCTCTCTGGCTTCTCACTCCCTCACTCCGGCCGACCTCTCACTCTCACTCCGATCTCTCACTTTCTCACTCCGGCTTCTCATTCCCTCACTCCGGCCGACCTCTCACTCTCACTCCAATCTCTCACTCTCTCAACTCTGATCACCCAAGCCCCCGATCCACCCCTTCTGCTGACCCAGCTCGCTGACGTGATCGGTGCTTGCTCGTCGTGGGTTTTTTTTTTTTTTTTCCTGTTGTGGACCGGTGGTGGTGGTGGTGGTGGTTGTGGTTGAGGAAAAAGGATTGGAGATTTGGGTTTTTTTTTTTAAATTTTTTTATTTATTCCTGCTGTGGACCGGTGGTGGTGGTAGTGGTTGTTGTGGTTATGGTGGTGGCCGTGGCTGATGGTAGAGGTGTTTGTGGTTGTGGCTGTGGTTACGGCTGTGGCTGTGGTTGATGGTAGAGGTATTTGTGGTTGGTTTTTTGGTAGTGAGATATATTATTTTATTGTAGTGGTTATATTATTTTATTGTGATGTTTATATTATTTTATTGTATTGAAAGCTAAAATAGATCTACTGCTACAGCATATATATAGGTAAAATAGATAAAGTAAGTTTTGGTGATATTAAATAGTTAAAATTATAGATCCACTGCTGTGGATGCTCTTAGTAAGTCATATCAACCATGGTGCAGGCACTAGGTGACAAAGTGAGACCTCATTAAAATACATTCATAAAAAAATAAAAAAGATCTCATTCCAATAAGCTACCTACTCGTTGCTATCTTGAATCTCCCGCTAGAATTTCTTTTATTCATCTCGGGTATAGGTTTGATATAATCTTCTTTTTCCTCTTTCTGGAACAACAAAAGCACCACTTTCGCAAGCCTACATCATAAGTTGATGAAAAAAAATTAATATTGAGAAGCCCAAATTAAATGAAATTACATAGAGATTTGAGAAAAATGTAAAGGTTACAGCATAGTATCATGTAATTGTATCCTCATCTATCTATATTCTATATCTATCTATATCTATACTATTATTTAAAAGGCTTCTCCTGTTTGGATTCCTTATTTTTTAGTTTAAAAATGCCCCTACACTTTTATGTTTAAGTAGAGATAAAATTAAATGATAATTCGGTAAAAATGTAATTCTAACTCCCACTAAAACATTGCCTAAGAAGTAGGACTACTCTCTTGTAAATTTTCAAATTGTTTTATCCACTTATAAATTAGATTCATTCTTAAAAAAAAAAAAAAAAAAAATTATAAATTAGATTCTTAAAATAAAATTTATATATATAAAATAAAAACATGGTTTTTTTTTTTTTTTTTTTGCTAAGAAAAAAAAGCCTCATCGCACGCGTGTAGCGCGTGTGATGAGGCTAGTTACTATTTAAGGGGCTTTCTCTATTTGGATTCCTCAATTTTTATGCCCAAAGTACCCTTAAATTCATCTGTTTGTATAGCTTAAATAATAGGGTTAGAAATGTAAAATTAGTAATTTAAAAACTCCTAATTTTTAGCTAAATAAAAAAAAAAAAAATTTCTCCCACCTCCACCTTTCACTCTTACGTTAATAGTTAAGTACTAATACAACTTCTTCTTTTTTTTAAGAAATAAATATAAAACTGTTTTATTTCTTCCATAAATGTACTTTTTTTTTTCCAATTGCCAAAATGAAATTGTTTGCAACTTTTTATCACTAAACGGTTTAACAAATTTCAAAAGTTTGACACATTTTTTTCCTAAAAATTTGCATACATTATCTCTATTTAGATATATTCCACACACTTTTTACATATCCTATACATATCCTAAATTAAATAACTAAATTAAAAAAAAAAAAAAATCAAATCCCACGTTCACCTATCTTCCTAAAATTTAGCATACCTCTTCAAATCCCAGATACACGTTCTCCTATTTAAATTCAATTTTTTTTTCCTAATTTCAATTGAAGCTTTACTCTTTACTTCTAATCATTATCTTTTAATTTTATTAAAAAAAATTTAATTGTTCAAAATTCTTTCTTATTCCTTAACTAACCAAAAAATATTCCGAACAAAAATTTTATAAAAAAAAAAAATATATATATATATATATATATATATATATATTCCCAGCAAAAAAAGAAGAAGTTAACAATTGGATAAGATAAACTACGATAAACTATCGCTTTAAAAAAAATCTGCCTACAAATTCTCACAAACACAACTTCAAACTTCCACCCATTGTCATTAAGCAGTTATAATGTTCTCCCTCCATCCCTATCCTCCATAGCAACAACTACTTTTGCATGTAGCCTCTGTAATGAATGTTGTTTTATGTTTTCAAGATAAAAGTTTGCAATCAACGTGTAGAGGTCGTGAAGTCCGTGCTACAAATGATATGCCACCATTTTGAAGTCCCTTCATGTTGACAACCCGAGTGCTAAAGTTCATTATAGAGTCTACATTCCTAACAGAGTAACATCATCTTTAGAGGTAATTATTTCATATTGTCTAAATCTAAATATATGTTAGAATGTATTGTAGGAGTTGGATTTGGGAAGTGTCTTCCTAAGTTTAGTAAGCTTAGATTCACATGTTTAATTTTTTAGTGCATTCTCTGTAAGAGATCAAAAAATTATTAAAATTTACCCAAAAAATAGAAGAGCCTCATGCGCGTGCTCATAGGTTAGTTTTATTTTAAAGATCTTTGTGGTTGAGAGTATTTGAATTCAAATAGAAAACAAACATTTGAATTTTGAATGATTTTATTTAGGTGAATGTGTATTTGAAAGTACTGTGAGAGAATGGTTGAAACAAACGTGGTTTAGTGGTTAACAATGAGTGTTTTTTTTTTTTTTTTTTTAAAGAAATTAGAAAAAAAAAAAAAGAAGAAGATTAATGAACGGTTGGGGGGTTTAATTTTTGTTTTTTTATAGTTAAATTTATTTAATTGCTGTGATAATTGTATGGATTGAGATAAGTATGAGTAGAATTCAAATAGAAAACAAATATACTTTCTTTTTTTTCAATTAGTCATTTGTACATGAATTAGAGGTTGATGTGAATGAAAGAAGTTGTTGAAAACCAAGACTCTTGTTTATTGTTTTTTTTCTTAATTCTCAAGGTAAAGATATTAGAATTCAAATAGGAGTAATATTTCTAAAAAAATGAATAATAACCGTGTGTAATACATATATTTATGGAAACTAATTTTTGTTTTTTTTTTTTGGTTTTTTTAAGTAAGGTAACTGTGACTATAGTTGTCAAATTGTGAATTGTATTGTGAATTGATTTTTGATTTTTCTATATCGCATATCGTATCGAATCATATATCATAAGATACACAAACACCTAATAAAATTATAAAATAATTATAGATATACATATATAAAAGACACATTCATTAAAAATTCAAAATGTATTAAACTAATGAGTAATTTAATCATTATTTATGTAAAAAATTTAACAAAGCTAACTATATATATATATATATATATATCAAATTAACTTATGTTTATAACATGCACTTACAAATTGATTAAACTCATAAGTGATAATACATAATATATGAATCAAAATAATAATATCTTTTCATTATCTTGGCTAATCAACACCTTTTAAGTCATGTTATCATCATGCCAGCATCTTGCAAAATCATTTTTTCATAGACATTTTCTTCATTATTATCAACATTTACTATTTAATTTTTATATTCTAATAATTTTTTCTTGGCATTCTAGCTTTTTAGACTCATAGTAATTAAAAAATAAAAAATAATTATATTTTTATTTAATATATTATTAATAGCATAGAAAATAAATTTGCATATATGAAAGTGAGTGTTATGAGTATAGTATAAATTTTGTAAGAGAAAGAGAGGGAGGAAAAACAACTTATAGACTTGCTATTTTATTAGACTCAATTAAGTTTTCCAATAATTTTGTGTTAAAAACGTCTAACAACTTGTTTAAATAAAATAAAACCACAAATTTTAACAAAAAAACTCATTTTAAACCCACATGTCTATGTATCATACAAAACGTATGATTCATCGAAATGATACGATACGATTCATATGATACACCTATGTATCATAGTAGGGGGTGTCCAACCAGACATAGTACCCGACCAACTTGCCCAACCCGTCCAATCTGGCTTGAGAACCATCCGACCCGACGTTGGCGACAGTCAGCGATGGGTATCCGCCCCCAAAACCCGAGACTAGCGAGTCAATTGACGGGTTTGAGCATGAAAAATCGATTTTCAAACGACCTGATCGGAAAACACACCGGAAATTGCTGTTCTTCGCCGATTAGAGTGGTTTACTGGTCTGGTTTTGCTTGATCTATCGAGATCCGGCGAGATCTCGTCGAGATCTGGCCTGATCTCTTCAAGATCTAGCCTAATCTCGTTGAGATCCGGCAATATCTCTTCAAGATCCGGTCAGATCTAGCAAAAACTAGCAAATTTCGGCAAAATCCAGCTGATTTCCGCAAAATCTGGCGACAATTTGCTCATTCTAAAACAAATTGAGACCTGACTAGGAACCGATGACATCCGACCACCCGAACTGTTGCCTTTAGCGGGTTAGCGGCGGGTTTAGATTTAAGAGACCCAAAGTGATCGGGTCGGTTCTTGGTTGGGCACAAACTCGACCCAAACTGACCCGTGGACAGGCCTAGCATTTACGATATGCCCTTACGATACAAAACTTTTTGTACACGATACGGTATGGGTCGTACGATACGTATCGCGTATCGTACGATACTGACAACTATATATATATTATTTAATAAACCATTGCCCTTAGAGTTAGAGAATTCCATAAAAGATAAATGAAGTTTTGAAGTAAATTGTGGGATTGGTATTGCATGAGGTGCAATTCTTTTAACATGAGCCATTGATTTAATCTAACGGTTATAAAATTGAGCCACGTCAGCGATCCGTGTGCTCATCTCTTTGCCAATTCAATTTGCTCTCTCCTCACCATTTCTTGCCTAAACTTCTTGTCAGATCCAAAAATTCAAAAAATTTCTCTCTTCCACCAAACCTTTGTCTATGGCTAAATCTCCATGGCTATAGCTAGCAGCCACCAATCCCACACCACCATCGATGATGCTTGCCGTTGTGGCCTTCTCTCTCTCTCTCTCTCTCTCTCTCTCTCATTCATTTGGGTTTCTTTATTTTCTCCTTCTCTCAAGCCCAATCATGGCCGATCTTTTACAATATGTGTGTGTATATATATATATATATATATATATATTATTTAATAAACCACTGTCCTTAAAGTTAGAGGCTTAGAGCATTCCATAAAAGATAAATGAAATTTTGAAGTAAATTGTGGGTAACAACAAACAGTTTCTCATTTTCTGACTACTGTACAAAAATAATTCTCACAATTTTCCATGAAAATTTCGGTGAATCCAAAATTATCCATATATGTACATACCAATGGATGCACTGAACATCAGACTGAGGTGAGTATGTGGGAAAGTGAGTTTGGGTAGCAAATCATTAAAAAAAAAAAAAAAAAAAAGAGTAATGCTATTACTACCGATAATGACATAATTTTCACAAACACACTTTTACTAATCATAACTCGCCGTACACAATGAGTTGGCATAAAATTGTGCCAATTTTTGTGACAACAACATTACTAAAAAAGAAAAAAAAGAAAAAAAAGAAAAAAAGAAAGGAGGAGAAGAGTTGTGGTGCAGATTATAAGTTTATAACAGGTAAGCGAAAAGCAAAAAAAGTCTGCGCGTGGGGAAGCGAGGTGTTGGAAGAGAGTGGATGACGTTGTGTGTCCCTTTTTAATTTTCTCTCTGCTGAGTGGATAACGAAATCGCTTTACACGTGTAGATCTTCTTTACATACATACTACAGGCAGAAATGTTTGAAAATAATACATTTTTTTACGATACCCTTTGAGTTGTAAGAATTTATATATATGCCACCACAGGACTATAATTTATCCCTAACTCCTATGTTCTAGCAAATTGGTCACAACCTTCCGTTTATATATATATATATATATACACTATATTACTTTTTAAAACATTCATGTTAGCTTTTAACACCTCAAAAGCTTATTTTATCTATTTTAACATCTCAAAAGTCCACTTTATTTATTTTAACACTTTACTTTAAAATACACATAGCATCAAAGGTTTTTTTTTTTTTTTTTTTTTTTTTTTTTTATAAATTTTTATTGAATGTGAATTTTGACAAATCCACCATTAGATTACATATTCTTCTTATATCTTTCATACTTGCAAAATTTCAATAAAATTTAATATCAATAGCTATGATGATGCTAGAAAATCAACAGTGAGCTACACAGTTAAAATGTGCTCGCAATGACACCTACACAACACAAAAAAAAAGGACCTAACAGAGAGCATCGGTGTGGTGTCGGCCGAATACCCTTCGAAGGTCAAGTTAGAACTTCTCACAACTTTAGAGTGCTAGAAAGGGGTAAATTATGCATACCTTGGTTGGTGAGGGTATTGGGGCTTTTATAGTAGTAGGGCGTGAACATCCCCTAGTAGGATTAGAAGTCTTTTCCTTTTAGGAATCTCCTTGAGGCGTATTTTACGGGATCCTTTCCTTGTGGGAATCCCTTTGAATTCTACGAAGCGTGGAGAGCAAGTTATTTCCTTATATATACGATACGTGGGTGGCAAGCAAACATTGGTCAGTACCGTCAGCTCGTAATGCCCTTTCGACTTTAACCCCGTCAGCCCCATGAGGGCGTTAGCCTTATGAAGGCGTCACCCTTAAAGTGCCCTGCGAGGTTTTTCGTCACTTCCTTTTCTCTGATGAATATTACGGAAACCGACGGATCCGAAAGACGCCGTCAACCCACATCGCCGTTGTCAACCCATGTTGTCGCTCTAAACCCTCAGCTTGCTCATGGCTACAGCATCTACTATTTTTCTTCCACATCAGTTGCCCCCTACTCCATAATCTCGTCGATTTTAAAACTGACGGGTTTGTGGAGTCTTGTCAAATTAATTTTTTGGGCCTAGAGAAGCGGGAAGATCATTTGGTTAACTCCTTGATCCGCGATGCATTTAATGCCCAAAACACGTGTCAGTCTTCCGTTGGCCTCGTTTCTAATGAAGGCATCACTTCGTCTTCCGCGGGTTTTTGCTTCCTCTATATATAGCGTTCCTTCCTTATTTTTCTTTATTTCACTTTGGCTGATCTTTGAGAGAGAGACAGAGAGAGATCGTCACTTTTGACTCTGTCAATTTAGCTTTTACTCCCATCACTTTATCTGCCATCAGTCTTCAGGCTTTTCTTCAAAGAATCAACTTAACAGTAAGTTTCTATTCCTTCTTTACATTATTTACTTGTAGTTGAATAATTCTTTAGTGAGGATGTCAACTTAGGTACTTAGATTGGATCTGTCACTTGTAGGTAGTCAAATGTCAAGTGACGCATTGAGTGAGGAGTCGTCAGTCTGCGAAGGAGCAGGCTACGATGAGACCTTCGGTTCGGGTGATGAGTCTGAGGAATTCTCACCTTCGTCAGATAGAGAGACGTTAGCCCAGTCCCTCGACGACGAGGATGAGGGTTACGCCGAGGGGAGTGAGGGAGTAGGAGTTGATGAAGTAGGGAAAGAGGGAAGTAGGAGTGACAGTGGTGATGACGATGACAGGGAGGAAAGTGACGGTTATAATGATGATGACAGGGAGGATGGTGACGGAGACGGAGAGTCTTATGAAGGGGCTTCAGTAGGTCTTGGAGACAACCGTCCCTTTATTCTCCCTGTGGAATGGGCCGTCAACAAGTTCTTACCTTCGATGAGTGACAAGGTTTTTAAAGAGTTGCGCGTCAGGTACCAGATCTCAAAGCATATCCCAATCCGTCTCCCTAAGGAGAACGAAAAATGTTACTCAGGGAGGACGGCTGACGTTGGTATGTATGACGCTATGTTTGCTGCCGGACTCAGGCTTCTGCTGACGGCATTGCATTGTTAGCTGATGGACTTTCAAGGTCTGTCCGTCAACCAAATTGCTCCCAATGCTTGAAGGACATTCATTGGTGCAGAGATATTATGAGGAAGTATGAGTGGAGGAAACCGTCAGCTTACGCTGGACGAGTTCTTTTACTGCTACATACCTTATCACATTGCCTCTTCCAAAGGGACATACCACTTCTCCGACAGGGAAAAGGACTTAAAGTTGGTGTTCGACGTGCCAGATTCTAATAGGAACTGGAAGAGTAGGTATTTCTTCGTTGAAGGGACGGATTGGGTGTGCCGTGAGGAAGAATGGGCGACGATGCCTCGTGACTACTTTGACAACACATGGGCTTTTGTCAGAGAGTCAGGTTGAACTTGTCAGCCGTTCTTCTGCTTATTTTATTTTGACGCTTCTAACACTGTCCATTTTTCTTGTTTGCAGTTAGTGCGCGTCCCCACATAACTGACGAGTAAGAGGAGTTCATCCAACGGGTTCTCGAAATTCCCTTGGAACAGAGAAAGTGCCGGAACTTAATCAACCTTGACACCATCCATTTGTATTGCGGGGGTCCTGAGCCGACGCCAGAAGCTCGAAAATTAGGCGAATACTCTCGTCGCCATAAGTAAATCTTTCTCATAGCTTATCTGATATTCCCGTTTGCTTTTCCTGACGCCCGTTTATCACTTTTGCAGACATAGATATTGCTAAGCAAAGGATAAGGGCGGCGGCAGCTCGTAAAAAGGAGAAGAGATTAGCGAAGGAGATGGAGGAGGGAAACTCTTCAGTTCCTAAGTTCGTCACCAAGGTTTCAAAAAGAAAACCTGATGGAGATGATGACCGTCCGTCAAATAGGGCCACCATCACCCCTGGTGACGCCTCCCCAAAGGGGAAGTCCTCCCTTAAGCTAAGTCATGGCGCGGGAAAAAGGGTAATGACTTCCTTTGGTTCCATCCTAGAGGGCCCATGTTACCTTTTGACTCACAAGGGATACGTCGTTGGGGAGGTGGGCTCCTTTGTAAAGTTGACGAATCTTGAGCCCTGTGATTTGGTAAGGACGGAAGATTTGGGGGCGTCAGTTCTTTTTGATATTACCAGGGTATGTTTTCTATATTAGATTAAGTTGGTTTTATCTCCTTCTTATTTGACTGACGTTTGAGTCCCTCTCTCTTTTAGGCCTTGGTTCGTGTCAAGACTCTTTAGGATTGTTGTATTGCTAAGGAGGAGGTCGTCACCCGTGTTAGGAAACATAATGCCACTCTGATGAATGAACAAGGGCAATACAAGGAGGCCATGCGCATGTTCAATAAAGAGGTGAAAGAGTTGAAGGAGAAATTGGTGGAGACAGGCTCTTAGAAGCAGAAGCTTCAAGAGGAGGTGACGGCCTTGCGAGAGAAGGTAGAGACGGCTGGGACTGATGCCATCTAGAAATTTAAAACGTCACAATCATTCATTGACTCCTGTGTTGATTATTACGGCACTAGGTTTGACGATTGCCTAAAGCAGGTCGCATCAGCTTTCCCGGAGCAGGACTTGTCTGGGATTTCAATGGATGCACCTGAGCTAGCGACGCCTGCTAGGAACGTCGTTGCTGATGATGATGACGGCATCCTAGAGCCCTAGCCTTTGCCCAAGGTTGACGGCGGCCTCATCCTAGCCCAGCCTGCTATTACTCCTCTTGCTCTTATTTCTAAGACTAATGTGCTAACTGTTGATACTGACGGCGCTCAATCCAAGAAAGACGGTGGAACCCCTGCTGACGCTCTTAATGTGTGATGTATATTTTTTTTTACTTTAAGAACAATGTTTAAGTGCCCCTTTGGTTTTGGGCTTTTGTTTGTAAACAATTTACTTCGCGTATGGTATATTATTTCTATTTTCTCTCTGTCTTCCATTTTATTGGCATGTTGCTTGTTGGGGGCCGAGATTTCCATCGCCTTTGGTACCCGTCACCTTTTATGGGTTGTATTTTTATTTATCGAAAACTAGTCCGTTTTGTAAGTTTTATGGGGCCGTCAGCTTTATTGCCTTGGTTGTCTTATAGGTTTGCTCTCTCCGTCGGCTTTTTATAGCCTTGCCCATTTATGGAGGTTTATTGTTAAATTTTTTTTTTGTAAGGCCGTCGACGTTGTAGTTCTATTCATTTATAGATTCCGCAAGCCCATTTCTTTTTGTTGGGCCCGTTAGCCTTATAATTTTGAACAATAAGACTTCCAAGAGCCCGTCGCTCTTTGTGGGGCCGTCATCTTTATGGTATTGCCCACCTATGGACTTTAAGAGCCCGTCCCCCTTTGTGAAGGCCGTCGGCTTTTTTGGCCTAGTGTTTGTTCAAGACTGAATGTCATTTTTTACAGGACCGTCAGCTTTTTTAGCCTCGTCCTCGTTACTGTTTAAGTGATCTTGTCACTTTTGTTGGGCTGTTAGCTTTTTAGCTTTGCCCAACTAGACTTCAAGAGCCCGTCACTTTTGTGGGGGCCGCCAGCCTAATTACAGACTTTAGAGGTTCGTAACTTTAGTGGGGGCCGTCGGCTTATTTAGCCTTGTATTTGTTCAAGGCTTTAGTGAACTTGTCACTTTTGAGTCGTCAGCCTAATTATAGACTCTAGAGGCCTGTCACTGTGGCAGGGGTCGTCGGCTTGTTTAGCCTTGTATTTGTTCAAGACTTTAGTGAACTTGTCACTTTTGAGCCGTCAGCCTAATTATAGACTTTAGAGGCCCGTCACTTCACTGTGGTGGGGGTCGTCGGCTTGTTTAGCCTTGTATTTGTTTAAGACTTTAGTGAACTTGTCACTTTTGAGCCGTCAGCCTAATTATAGACTTTAGAGGCCCGTCACTACACTGTGGTGGGGGTCGTCGGCTTGTTTAGCCTTATATTTGTTCAAGACTTTAGTGAACTTGTCACTTTTGAGCTGTTAGCCTAATTATAAACTTTAGAAGCCCGTCACTTTGGTGGGTTATGAATTTGTCAATAGAAACTTTGACTATTTTCTGAATAAACTCCTCTTATTGCCATGCATCCATAGAAAAAGTAGTTCTTTAAAAAGAAAACAAAAACCTGCCCTTTGGGCTTTGAAAAGTTATTGTAGTGAAAACTAAAGTAAAATAAAGAAACTGAGGAGTGCAGCTATAATTAAACAAGAAATAAAGGGGTGTTGCTTCTTCACGTCATCCTTTTCACTAGTAGTACTTTCACAAGTGCTCGGTATTCCATGGATATGGCAGCTTCTGTTTGTCTATCGTCTCCAGGTGGTAAGTGTCCTTCCTCTGCCATGACGTGATTCGGTAAGGTCTTTCCCAGTTGGGGCTGAGCTTCCTTTATGTGGGGTCTCTAGCAGCGCCCATGACTTTCCTTAGGATGAGGTCTCCTACCTTGAAATCTCTGTGTCGGACCTGGGAGTTGTAATGTTTCGCCATGCGGTCTTGGTACCGTGCGAGCCTTTGTTCTGCTGTCGTCTTGACTTCATCTACCAGATCGAGCTGAAGGCGTATGGCCTCGTCGTTCCTTCCTTTGTCGTGGTTATCTACCCTCTAGCTTGTGAGTCTGATCTTGGCTGGGATGACCGCTTCATTTCCGTATGTTAGTCGGAATGGTGTCTCTCCTGTAGGTGTCCTTGCCGTCATTCTGTACACCCATAGTACGCTTGGTAATTCTTCAGGCCATATGCCTTTTGCCCCCTCGAGCCGAGTCTTGATAATCTTGAGTAAGGATCGGTTCGTAACCTCGACTTGTCCGTTAGCTTGTGGGTGGGTGGGTGGGTGGGGGAGGAGTAGTGGTTCCTTATTCCTAACTGTGAGCAAAAGTCCTGGAATGAGTCATTTTCGAACTGCTTCCTATTATCCGAGACTAAGACCCTAGGAATGCCAAATCGGCATATGATGCATCTCCAAACGAAACTCAGTATGTTCTTCTCTGTAATGGTGGCCAAAGTTTCAACTTCCACCCACTTTGTAAAGTAGTCAATGCCTACTACCAGGAACTTCGGCTATCGAACCGCTGTAGGGAACAGTCCCATGATGTCTAATCCTCACTGAGCAAATGGCCATGGGGCCGTCATCGGAGCCAGCTCTTTGGTTGGTTGTCTAATAATGTTGCTGAACTTCTGACATTTGTCGCAGGCCTTGACATAAGCTTCGGCGTCCTTCTGTATGGTAGGCCAATAGTATCCTGCTTGCACAAGCTTGTGTTCTAGCGATCTTGACCCTGAATGGTTTTTGCAAATCCCTTCGTGTACCTCTCTCATGATATAGTTTACCTTTTCATTAACTAAGCACTTTAGATATGGATGGGAGAAGCCTCTTTTATACAGAACATCTTTTATCAAGACGAACCTTGCTGCCCGGACCTTCAGTTTTCTTGCGGCCTCCTTCTTGTCAGGCAAAATGCCGTCCTTCAAGTATGGAGCTATTGTTATGGTCCAGTTGCTTTCAGAACCTATCTCCTGCACGTCGCCGGAGTCTATTAGTGGAAAAAGTTGAACAAAAGAGAGTACATTACCATGGGTGATCATGTGTTCTGCTAAAGCGGCCTTGGCAAGGCGGTCGGCTTGCTCATTCTTTCCTCTAGGATCTGGACGATTTTGGCCTATAGGTCGTCTACCCTCCTTTTCACTTGATCCAGGTATCATTTCATCATTTCGCCCTTGTACTCATAATCCCCATTTACTTGGTTAGTAATGACCTGGGAGTTGCAGTAGATAACTACGTTTGTGGCTCCTGCGGCTTTGGCGAGGCCAAGGCCCGCTACTAATGCTTCGTATTCCGCTTCATTGTTGATGGTGGGGAAGTCGAGGCGGACCATGCATTCAACTACATCTCCTTCAGGTGACAGTAATTCGACGTCGGCCCCCCCAACCTGCCTATTAGATGATCCATCTGTATGCACGCTCCACTGAGGGGATTCTTCTACCTCCTTGTCTTCGTCATGAGTAAACTCTGCTATGAAGTCCGCGACGACCTGCCCTTTGATAGCGGTTCAGGGGCAGTATTGGATGTCAAACTTGCTCAATTCTATGGCCCAGAGTGCTAATTGTCCAGCAACGTCAAGGTCACTCATAGCTCGCTGTAGGGGCCTGTCGGTCAGGATGACTACCGTAAGGGCTTGGAAGTACGGCTTGAGTTTGCGAGCTGCTGTAACTAACGCGAAGGCTAGTTTCTCCATGGGTGGGTACCTCTTTTCGACTCCGCGAAGTGCCCGGCTGGCGTAGTATACGAGTTTCTGCACCTTTTCTTCCTCCTTGATTAAGGCTGCGCTAACGGTGGCGGGGGAAATGGCTAGGTAGAGAAAAATTTCTTCACCCGATTGCGATGGACTTAACAATGGTGGGGCGGAGAGGTAGGCTTTCAATTCTTCGAACGCCTGCTAGCACTCGGCAGTCCATTCGAAGGACTTCTTCAATGTGCGGAAGAAGGGCAAACATTTGTCCGTTGCCCTTGACATGAACCTATTAAGCGCTACCATTTTTCCATTGAGGCTTTGTACCTCTTTCACATTTCTTGGGGGTGTCATCTCCATTATGGCCCAAATCTTGTCCGAGTTTGCTTCTATCCCCCTTTGCAACACCATGAATCCTAGGAATTTTCCCGCCATCACTTCGAAGGCGCATTTTCCTGGGTTGAGCTTCATATTATAAGAACGAAGGGTGTCAAATGTCTCTCTGAGGTCTTCCAAGTGATCTTCCTCCCTTCGACTTTTCACTAGCATGTCGTCCACGTAGACTTGGACATTTCTCCCAATTTGCGGTGCGAACATTCTGTTTATGAGCCTCTGGTATGTCGTGCCCGCATTCTTCAAACCGAAGGGCATTACTCTATAGCAAAAGAGGCCTTGACTGGTTATAAATGAAGTTTTATCCTGATTGTCTTCGTGCATTCGGATTTAGTTGTAACTCGAGAAGGCGTCCATAAAACTTAGCAACTGATGCCTGGCTGTAGAGTCTAGTAGTACGTCGACTCGTGGGAGGGGGTAGCTGTCCTTGGGGCATGCTTTGTTTAGGTCGGTAAAGTCCACGCACATCCTCCACTTCCTGCTAGCTTTCTTGACCATTACTACGTTCGCCAGTCAGTCAGGGTAGTATACCTCCCTTATGAAGCTTGCTTCCTGAAGTTTGCGGACCTCTTCCGCTATGGCTTGGTCTCTTCCGGGTGAATACTCGCTTCTTCTGTCGGATGGGGGGAAAGGAAGGCGATACATTTAGCCTATGTACGATGACTGATGGATCTATTCCGGGCATGTCCTCGTGGGTCCAGGAAAATACGTCTCGATTGCTTCTTAGAAAAGCCGTGAGCTCTTGGCGGAAGGCGGGACTGGCGAGAGTTCCAATCTTGGTTGTCCGTTCGTGGTTCGAGTCATCAAGAAACACCTCTTCAAGTTTTTCCATGAGTTTCGTCGTTGTTCGGTGTTCTTCTATGCTCATTGCCTGGAGGTGGTTGTCCATTTCCATCATGGCCACGTAACATTCGCGTGCGGCCACTTGATTTCCTCGCAACTCTCCCACTTCGTAGTCGGTAGGAAGCTTAATCATCAGGTGGTAGGTTGAGGTTACGGTCTTCCACGAATTGAGGGTGGGTCGCCCAAGGATAGCATTGTAGGCAGACGAGTAGTCAACCATTAGGAATGTCACATCCTTAGCGATCTGCTGTGGGTAGTCGCCTACCACTACGGATAATGTGATTGCACCTAAGGGGAGCACCCTCATTCCTCCAAAACTGACGAGAGGAGCGTTCATCGGGATCAACCGTTCCCTGTCGATTCCCATCTGCTGGAATGCTGGATAATACAGGATATTTGCTGAGCTTCCATTATCGACCAACACCCTGTGCATGTTATAATCTTTTATCCATATGTTGACGACCAGCGCATCGTCGTGCGGGTGGTGAAGACGTCGTGCATCCTCCTCTGAGAATCCGATTATGGGGCTTTCTCTCCATGCTATCTTCGGTATAGAGCCCATCAGTTGAACATTTTTGACCATCCTAAGGTAAGTTTTCCGAGCCTTTTTGGATGACCCAGTGACTGCCGTTCCTCCTACAATCATTCTTATGTCCCTTATGGGGGGTCTTGGTCATTCATTATCCCGTCGGGGGTTCTGCTCTTGAGGGGGTTGATCTGCTCTTTCCTTTCTGACGAACTTCTGCAACTTCCCTTGTTTAATAAGGGATTCAATCTGCTATTTCAAGTCGTAACAATCGGCCGTGTCATGACCGTGGTCTCGGTGGAAGCGGCAATACTTATCCTTCGAGCATTTGTTGGGATCTCCCTTCAGCTTTCTGAGGTAAGTCAGGGCCTCCTCATCTTTGATCTGCATTAGAACTTGATCTATCGGGGCTGTTAGTGGGGTGAAGCTCGTAAACCTTCCCCCTAGGGGCTTGGGGCGCTGTTCGTCCCGTCGGTCTCCTGTCTGGGCCTTCTTGCGCACTTGGTCTTGTCGAGTATCATCCTGCCTTTCCCTTTTCTTCGGTTTCTCCTCCCGGGCTGACAGCGCATCTTCAGCGTTAATGTACTTGGTGGCCCTGTAAAGCACTTCTGACATGGTCTTCGGATCATTCTTGTATAAGGAGAACAAAAACTTACCTCTTTGCAGCCCATTTGTGAAGGCTGCTACAAGTATCTTATCATCGACTTCGTCGATCGATAGCGCTTCCTTATTGAAGTGAGATATGTAGGATCGTAGTGTTTCGTCCTCTCACTATTTAATGCTCATCAAGCAAGCTGTGGACTTCTTGTATCTATGTCCACCAATGAAATGCGCGGTAAACTGATTGCTCAACTCCTTGAAAGTGCTGACTGAGTTGGGCGTTAGTTGGCTGAACCAGATTCTGGTTGCACCCTTCAGCGTCGTAGGGAAGGCCCTACATATGATTTCATCCGCTACACCTTGAAGGTGCATCAATGTCTTGAAGGTCTCCAGGTGATCTATAGGGTCCTTGACCCCGTCATATCTATCTATGTGCGGCATACGAAACTTGTGCGGTAGGGGGAAAGAGTTGACGGCGGTAGTGAACGGGGGAATCAGTGCGGTAGTGACGAGATCGTCAAGATCACTGGACACCCGTCCCTTGAGAGCGTTCATCATCACCTCCATTTGCTCCTTCATCGCCTGTATCTCCGCGAAGACAGGGGGTGGAGTCGCGTCCATGAGGGATAGGATGCTTACATTTTGCCGCTCCAGTCCGCTCGGGGTGTTACTGCCTTCCAGTCATTCGCGGTCTCGCCGCTCAGCACTGGAATCTTCTAGGTTTTCTGCAATATTATTGCCTGTCTTCCAATGTAGTTGCTCTTCCAAAACCTGATTCTGCTTTGTGAGGCATTCGACGACCGCTGTCAGGATCTACACTTGCTTCTCTAGAGCAGTTGGTCGTGGCTCGTCTTCCTGAACGTTGTTGATGGTTGCCATTGATTGAGTGAGTACCATGCAACTCTTTTGTCGGGGGAGTGTTAGCTGTGGCTTACGACACTACTCGCGTTTCCCATAGATGGCACCAACTGATGATGCTAGAAAATCAACAATGAGCTACGTGGTTAACACGTGCTCGCAATGACACTTGCACAACACAAAAAGAAAGGACCTAACAGAGAGCACCGGTGTGGTGCTGGCTGAATACCCTCCGAAGGTCAAGTTAGAACTTCTTATAACTCTAGAGTGCTAAAGAGGGGTAAATTATGCGCACCTTGGTTGGTGAGGGTATTGTGGCTTTTATAATAGTAGGGCGTGAACATCCCCTAGTGGGATTAGAAGTCTTTTCCTTTTAGGAATCTTCTTGAGGCGTATTTTACAGGATCCCTTACTTGTGGGAATCCCTTTGGATTCTGCGAAGCGTGGAGAGAAAGTTATTATCTTATATACACGATACGTGGGTGGCAAGCAAACATTGGTCAGTACCGTCAGCTCGTAATGCCCCTTCGACTTTAGCCCCGTCAGCCCCATAAGGGTGTCAGCCTTATGAGGGTGTCAGCCTTATGAAGGCGTCACCCTTAGAGTGCCCTGCGAGGTTTTTCGTCACTTCCTTTTCTCTGATGAATATTATGGAAATTGACAGATCCGAAAGACGCTGTCAACCTATGTCGCCGTCGTCAACCCATGTCGTCGCTCTAAACCGTCAACTTGCTCATGGCTACAGCATCTACTATTTTTCTTCCACATCAAGCTATATCATCAATAAATTTTTAAAAATTTTTTAAATTGCAAGTTTTTGTAATTTAAAATTATACATAAAATATAAATTTATAAATCATATAGTAAATAATATATGATTGACACAAAATTTGACATGTGTATTAAAAGCGTAAAGAAGATGTAATTGAACAGATAGATTTTCAAAATGCGTAGTAATATATATTTTATTGAGTGAGTTTATAGCCTTAAGTTACAACCAATTTTTAGCTAAAATTTGTCCATTTAAATATAATTTCTTTATTATTTTTTTGATATTCTTATTCTCTCATCTTTCTCTATCTTATTCTCTATCTCTTTCGCTTCTGTTCACCCATACCTACTGCATCTCTCTTCTTTGCCGCCCACCCACTGCCACCAACCACCAACACTAGTTAAAAAAACATCAAACAAGAACTCACAACCAATTGCTAGTCATTACCACCACCACCACTGGGAAAAAAAAGAAAACCATAAAACTTTAACCATTATAAATAACCCACAACCTGCAACCCACTACTAGCCACCACTATTGGGAAAGAAAAAAAACCCACAAAACCCATTACAACCACACCCACAACCGGCCTCAAAACCCATCACATAAAAAACACAATCAAACAAAACCAATCACAACCAAAGCCAACAAAACTCATCACCACCACACCTACAACCAGCCACAAAACCCATCACAACAACACCTATAACCGGCTACAAAACCCATCACCGCCACAAAAGAGAGAAAAAAATTGAAAGAAAGAAAAAATAAATAAAAGAAAGAGAGAGATATTTTGGCCATATCTTAAGAAATTTTAAATTAAAAATTAAAAAAAAAAAGAAAAAAGAAAAAAGAAGAAGAAGAAGAAAGGAAGAGAAGGTAGGCAAGGGATATGGAGAAGAAGAGATGAGAAGAAACTCAAAGAAGAAAGAGAAAAAAGAGAGAGCAAATTTTAAGATGCAAATCGGCACTTGGGAGTTGTGCCAATCAGCACTTAGGAAGTGCTGATCGGCACTCCAAGAGTGTCGATTGGCCCTCTTGCATGCCGAGCCCCACTTCAAATTTTGGTTCAATTTGGATTCTATTTTAGGGATTTTCTGGGTTGAGAATTGCATCTAGACGTGTTTTTAACTCGTATTCTAAAATTAATCTCTTTTATTTTGATAATTAGGTTTTTAAAACAATAATTATCTGATAGATAAATATTCTAAAAAAGACTTAATTATCATCAATTCCCTCGTTATCTGATTATCCATTTTATTCCCATGCAAGTAGACTTATTTTTGACAAAAACCAACAACCAATTACAAAATTATTTAATTAATCTTAATTGTTTAACCAATCAAAATTAATTTCAATTAATCACATGTGATCAGCTTTACTCACACACAATGCATGTAGACCGTGAAAACTTGATCTTTTGATATCTTTTAATCCAACGGTCCGATTTGGGAATCGGACATACTCTCGCGACCATTAGAATCTCAAGATTATTTTTATGATATGCAATGGATGATTTAATGCATGTAATGCAACTATGATTTTTGGGTATATGAAATGGTCATTTTAGCCATCTTCCAAGATTAAATTATGGGTGCAAAATTGAGTGTTTACAACAGGGAGATCCATTATCTCCGTACCTTTTTATTCTCTACATGGAGGTTCTTAGAGCTTTCATCTTAGGAAGTACGAAGCTAAACTTTGGGACCCTGTTAAATCTTCCCAAGGAGGGATTGCTTTCTCGCATCTTTTTTCGTGGATGATATGGTGTTCTTTGCCAAAACCGACTAGAAAAATTTCCTTGCAGTTCGTGATACTCTTGATTCCTTCTGTGATATCTCTGATCAGAAAGTTAGCAATGAGAAGTATCGAGTTTTCTACTCTCCTAATGTCAACCCTCTAGAAAGAGAGAGATTTTGTGATATCCTAGGATTTCGTTCAACCCCTTCTTTGAGGAAATACCTTGGTTTCCCTATTAGACACACATAGATACCCAATGATTTCAACTTTGTTTTCGGGAGAATTCAAAATAGCCTAGCTAGTTGGAAGGCTCACCTGCTATCTTTTGCTGGGAGAGATAGCAGGGAGATTCGTGCTCACACAATATGTGACATCAATGACACCCAACTATGTTATGCGATGCTTGGCTCTACCTTCCAAAATCTTGAACAACATTAATCGATTGAGCCGCAAGTTCTTATAGGGTTATTCAGACAACAAGAAGAAGCTTCATCTTGTGAATTCTACTTGTGGGGTATTAAGCAGCAAATAAACTTTGTTTGGCATCACCCCTATTTTTTTTTTTTTTTAATTGAAAAGTAACTTTTCAATTTATTTGTTAATGTATAACTTTTTAATGCCTCACTTTTTCTGAGTATAATTATTTTTTAATAAACTTTCAACAAATAAACAAATAAACTCTCAGTAAAAATCCGCATTTGAAGGCACTCTAATCACCAACAAAAGCACATTAAAGAAACAATAGAGGAATCCAGTATCTACAGGGAAAATTTCAGATTGTATGACACCAAATGCATAACTTTTGATGCTTACTAGGGTTTATACCTACAAATCTGCGCTTAATATTTTAAGGGTAATTCCATTTAGATATACAAAATATTCGAGGACAAGGATATGATGGAGCAAGCAACATGCGAGGTATGTGGAATGGATTACAAGCTTTGATTTTGAATGATTGCCCATATGCTTACTATATCCATTGTTTTGCACATCGCTTACAATTGGCATTAGTAAAAGCATCAAAACAAGTTGTTCCCATTAGTCATTTTTTTCTTACATTGCTTTTTCTGATCAAAATTGTTAGTGCTTCATGCAAGCGCAATGAGCAATTGAAAATTGCCAATGCTAATGAAATAGCACGTTTGATTGATCTTGAAGAGCTTGAGACTGGAAGTGGACTTAATCAAATTGGCACTTTACAACGACCTGGAGAAACACGTTGGAGTTCACATTTTAGATCAGTTTCTAGCTTATTAAGGATGTTTAGTTCAACTGTTGAAGTTTTACAAAATATAATTGATGGTGCAATTGATGGAGAAAATCGGGCAGAAGGAGAGTCAGCTTATGAAGGTTTAACTTCATTTGAATTTGTTTTCATCTTGCATCTTGAGAAGGAAACTATGGAGATCACTGATAAATTGTGTCAAGCTTTGCAAAGCCAATCTCAAGACATTTTAAATGCCATGCATTTAGTTTCATCTACTAAAGCACTTATCCAAAAATTTAGAGATGATGGATGGGATGGCTTACTAACCACTGTGATATCATTTTGTGAGAAGCATCGCATTGATATCCTGGATATGAATGCTCGTTATGTTGCAAGGCGAGGTCGAGCTCGTAATCAACCAGATAACGTTACAAATGAGCATCATTATCGAGTAAATATTTTTTATGCTACAATAGATTCTCAACTACAGGAACTAAATTATCGGTTTAATGAAGATGCAATGGAGTTGCTTAGGCTTAGCTCAGCTTTAGAACCTCGAGAGGCATTAAAATCTTTCAGAATTAGTGATCTTTGTTTGTTGGTAAAGAATTTCTATCCACAAGATTTCACAGATTATGACAAACAAGTGTTGGAGAAGGAGCTTTATCATTTTGAGCATAATGTAGTCCAAGATCCAGAGTTCAAAACATTGAAAAGTTTATCTGAGTTGTCTCAATGGTTAGTGAGAACTGGAAATTCAGAACACTACAAACTTGTTTATAGAATGGTGATACTTGTGCTTACTCTTCCAGTTTCTACTGCTACTACAGAGCGAGCATTTTCAGCTATGAAACTTGTCAAAACTGAACTTCGAAACAAAATGGAAGATGACTTTTTGAATGGCTCTTTGATGTTATACATTGAAAAGGATATAGCTTCGACATTTAGTTTGGATTCAATAGTAGATGATTTTGAAGATTTGAAAGAGCGTCGAGTTCCCTTTTCATAGATGATTGTATAAAGAAACAATAGTGTTTCGCATCTTTTGTTTTTGTTAGTAGATTGTATCTTAATATATTAAGAAACAATGATTTTTGGGTATTTGTCTTGGTTGATAATTTATTAATACTATATGAATGCGTATTTGAAAAAAAAAAAATTTTGCTTATCTCTGGCCCCCCCCGGCTTAAAATCCTGCGTTCGTCCCTGCTAGCATAGGAATAAGGATAATAGCTAAAGGAAAAGGTTTCTCTTTAAAATGCTTCTCCTCTCCATCCATGCAATTAAGAAGGCTAAATAGCTTGCCAATTAGCTATTATATATGTCGAACTTGGACGTTCTAGGTTATATTGTGTATTGAGAATCTTTGCTAAGAAAGTTGCTGAGTTCTGAGAATCAATTCTTAATTTAGGTGAGCCTCATGGGATTATTTGAATTGCAGTGGCAAATCAAATACTTGAACTTCCAAAATTGATTCTCAAAAAAAAAAAAAAAAAAAAAAAAAAAAAGAACTTCCAAAATTAGTGGTGACCATAAAGTGCTATTGCCTCCTCAATAATTTGAAATCAAAAATAAAAATTTGGAAATGTACAGATCAGCCACGGTTTTCTTGGCATACATGTTGCATGATGTACAAATCAAAATTTCCCAGAATCTGTACAAAATATAACATGCTTATTTATTTATCTTGCCTAATGCATAATAAATATTTTATAGTATTTTTTTTATTATTATTTATTGATAGGACCTAACGCATAATATTTGTTTTTGATTTGCTAATGCAAATGTAGACCTCAGAATAAAAATTCTCATAAAATTCCTTACTTTCCACTTCAGATATTTGCATCAGTGATATATCCCTGCAATGGACAATACTCTCCTCCTCTGTACTTTCAATAGGAAATAAAAAACAAAAATTCTAGTACCACAAAAAAATACACAACTTTTGCCGTAATTCTTTATGTGGTTGATTGTAATTAGTGAAATAAAAAAGATGGGTGCACATGAAAAGGACAAGCAGCCAGTCACAATTTTGTCCTTTCTCCCTGCAACCAATTTGAATCTAATAAAAACCAAAACTCCCAAATAACAATTAAAGTTTCTGATAAATTTTCAGATAAAATTATTATTGAAAAACATGCAGTCTTGAATAGAATTACAAAACTCAAAAAAATAATTAAACGGATATAGATAAGCACTATGCTTATTTGATCCAATTCCAACACTAACACACTCAAAAAACTTCCTAATGATAAGGATAATCATAAGTTAACCCCTTATTCAAAACAGTAACAACTGAAAACAAAAAATAATTAACAGATAACAAAGGCTAAAGTGATCAGCAGAACTACTGCATCTGTCACCACTTAGTGGACCTTAGAGAGCATACAGTTTGTATGGCTGTGAACACAAGAAGGATAATAGCAGCACAGGTAGAAGCAGCTATCCAAGGAGTTCTAAAATATTGACGCCACAATGTTGACGTTGCCTTCCATTTATGCCAAGGTTCCGTATAGAATGCATTCAAATCTTCACATATTTTCAAGTAATCAGAGTTCATATAATCCCATAAGATAGTGTTGTTAAGATTGTTGACAGCAGATGCTGCTGCGTTGCTGTCGCCAAGGCAATTAACAAGGATTCCCTTATCACAAAGTAAATCTACATCTTTGGAAGTATTGATAAGGATATCCAAGATGATAAAGAAATCCGTAACATATGCGTCCCCTACATAATGGGATTGCTCTAATGCAATAATGTTTCGAATAAGACGTATTTTCTCATTATTTAACTCAATGCATGGGATTTCCAACACTCCATTCTTTAAATCGAACCTTATGTCAAGAAAGTGTCTACAGTGTCCACCATATTCTTTCGGCGCCACCTTAAACTTGACCCCTGCCTTATGCAACTGGGTTGCAGAGTATGACAGTTTAGCCCCTCCCGGTCCTCTATGTTGTTGTCTTCCACATACAAAAAAGAATCTAACCAGATCTGTAAAGTGTTCTATTTGCGTATCAAAAATCCAAGGGGGCATCATTTGAACGCGGTAACATGCAAAGAAATAAAAAGCAAGTTTCGTTAAAGAAAGGGGTTCTGAGTCTTTTGACCCTAATTCAGCCGGAAAGTTTGCTTGCTTGAACAGCATCTCTAAAACAAAAAAAGGAAGCTGATTTTCAAGTAATACCAAGTCAAATCGCAAAATTGGATGCATCCATTCCGGTATTCTGATTGTAGGATCTTCCCCTTCCCAAAGTAGGTAAGATTGTATTAAAAACTCAAGAATGAACATCCCATCCACCAGGATCATTTTCACAAAATCATCATTGCTTATGCTAGACACAACAGTCTCTGCGTAGTAATAGCGAATTTCTTCTTCCTTATCTCTTATGGTGTGTACTAAATTCTGCAAGTTTATATTCGCCCGTTGAATGAAACACTCACAAAACTGTACTTTACACTTTTTCATGGTTTGTAATTTTGGATTGGAGCGGTGAATAGGGCCAACTGAAATAAGCAGAGGAGTGAAGGCTTGCTCATCCAGTTTGCGAAGGTGATCTGGAACGTGAATCAAACCCCCAATTGAGAATTGTTGCTTTGAACTTTGAAACATTGTTGTGATGTCAAGTGCCAAATCTCCACTTCCCTTTGCAGTTGAAGAGCTTCCTATCTATCAAGATAAGAGCCACTAGGATTAAAAACACACCCCCTGTAAAGTACAACACGCTATAATTTGACTTCAAAGTTCATTCTATGCCACTATCTTCTAATATGTAAAAATGCATGCACTGGTGTTACGTTACAAGAATAATGATCATTTTATATTTAATTGTTTATAAAATTTTAATTTAATCATCCTCTTTCATTGTCTTGTAAAGCTGATCACATAAAAGATTTGCAAATATTTTAACTGGATGACAATAGTAATTTTGAATGATGAATTTTAAAATGATTTCTTTTGAAACAACAATTAATTGAACAAATAATTTTGGTACTAATTAAATCATTTAATTTCATTGTTTTTTTTTTTTAAATAGATGATTTCATTGTTAGTTTGATAGAGACAGAGTAATTAAATAGCCAGATTGAATTGTTTCATTATAGTAGGTAAAAGAAAGTACTTTTTGATATATTTATATACATACTTTCTACTTCCTATTACAATTTTTGTTATTGTGATACTATGAAATTTTTTTATTGTTTTATCAAAATTTCTTCATTTTGGAAATATATTGAAAAGGCACATTTTTTTTTTCTTTTACTGGGAATATGGTATTGTTCAATAAATTTCCCATTGAAGTTAGTCTTTGTACTTTGAGTTAAATTCTAGAAATCTCAGAGAATTTTGAAATCAGAAGTAACTTAAATTAGGTTGAAAGTAGTTTTAACATATGAGAAAAGCTATCAAATGCCCTAAGGGCTTGGTATAGGCTATATTTTTTTTTAAAAAATTTATTCAAAAAGAAAAAAAAAACTAATATTTTTGACAACTTTTTATATGGGTGTTAACTGAACCCTTAACATATAAGCAAATTAGAAGTATTAAAAATTATATAGATACTTGATATAAGATTTGAGTAAATTAACATTCTCAAAAAAAAAAAAAAAAAAAAGATTTGAGTAAATTGACAATATAATTTAAGAAAAGCATAAAATTAACGTGGATTAACATTTTTTTTTTTTTACGTGGATTAACTTAATTGTTGAACTTTCACTTTAATTATGTATAGCTTAATAATATTCCACATTCGACAATTGATTATCACAAGCAACTTAAAATTCATTAAAAAAATTGTAAAATATAATTGTAAGGAAGTCAATTTCATACTAGAAATGTTTCGGATTTGCCACTATATATATAAATATATATATAGTTCAAATAAAAAAAATTTAATAATTAAAATGTTACTAACTAAAATGTAAATAGTTTTATATGTGTGTGTGTGTGTGAGAGTGTACAAACACATTAGTGTGGGTGGCACGTGTAAGACACATGCTACCTCTTGAGTAAGAAAATTAAGACAAAATTTTTATTTGAAGAAGTATGAAATTATGTACATAAAAAGTGTATGTCATACAAAGTTAATCTCATTTATATAAGAATTTTGATACCTATTTGCTAAAGGCAATATCCACTCATTAAAAACTTTTAAGAATGATAATGAATATCATCTTCCAACAATAAGAAACTAAGTTTTGCTAAAACTTTGTCACAATATTTAAATTTTCACAATGAATGATGTTATATGCTACAATTGAAACTCTTTATCATATACCTTCAACCATACACAATGAAATTTTTTTCATTCATACGTTCTTCTTTATCATTTTACATGAGTCTAGGTGCAATCTTTAACTTAACTAGTTTGTAACCCCATGCATATACATAGATACACCTAAAGATATACAATAAGATGTATAATATAAATCCTACATATATATAATTTAAATACTATTAACAGTCATTTTTATGTTTTGATAACTCTTTAAAAAATTTTGTAAAGATATTATTAAATATAAAATGTAAATTGTCCTTTTTACAAAAAAATTATTGTGAAGAACTTTTTTTTTTTATTTTTTATTTTTTATGATTCATTTATTCTAGACTCTTTGGTTTTTATACTTAATAACTCACTTGGATGAATATTTATGATGTAGTCTCACATTTGATTCTAAAATTAAGAAATAAAACTGTTTAAGAATAAATAATTTAGAACACATGGCACAAAATTGGAACTCTAATTTGGAGTTCTAATTTGAATTTCTCTCAGCTTCACCTATTATTATATATATAGATTAGTTTTTATGAACACCCACTTTAGGCAAGAAAAAAAAATATAACAAAACGCATGTGTCATCAAATTTTTCATTAGATAAATTATAAGTTTTTAAGATTTAAATTGAGAAAATCAATATTCTCTAGGTAACAAACTTTTTAAGCATTACTGCCATCTAAACTCAAAATATGTGAATAAATTTTTTGGAAAGTTAAAATTTAGTGGGAGTATTTTAGCCACTACACATTACAATATTTTAAGAATCATAAGCTTTTATTAGAGTTTGATTGAAAGAATAACAATATAACATATTTGCTCTATTCCAAAATATTAAGGGGGAAATTGCTTGATTTTAAAGTTTAAAGAAAAATTGTGAACTACCCAAAACATAAAGGACAAAAATTATTTTAATCCTAAGTTTTTTTTTTTTTTTTTTTGGGTGTAAAACTGTGTTTTTCTTTAAAATGGTGCATAAAAAAAAAATACAAAAAAAAAAAAAAAAATCAACCCAATAAAACTGTATGCGAAACTGTGAATTTGGCTTAACAAAAATTGACTAATAAAAAAGAAAATTCTAGAAACACAAAGAATGACACAACATTTTCATAATACTTTTACACCTTTGTTATATTTTACTTTGATTTGTAAAGAATTAACATTTCAGCAATTGTGAAAATATTGTGACGACAACGAGATATCTTAATATTTTCACAAGTGAAATGCTATGTTCACAACGTTTTAATTACAAATCATAAGTAGCAAGTTGTTACAGGTTATTATTAGTGAGTAAAAAAGTAATTTTATTAATAAGTTTAAATTAGAATAACAATTTACTCCCTAGGATTTGTTATGAAAATATTGTAAATGTAGCACTTTTTTCTTTCTTTACAATACCTTTATTTTTTGCTGTGAATGTGTTCTAGTATGATATTTTATTATTTTATAAAAATTAACATCTCAAGTTCTCAACACTTAAGAAAATACTGTGAAAACTTGTTGTATTAATATTTTATTATTATTATAATACATGCAAGTTCAGCGTAACGGTGGATATTGAACCAACCGAAGTACTGTAGCACAAGCGCTATAATAAAATAATAAAAATAATAATAAAAGAATGGATCACTGTAGATAAAACCAGTACTATAGAGAAGGAAAACAGTGGATCTAATGGTAGGGTAAATATAAAAGAAAAACAGAAGAAGAAAGAGACATGTTGGAAGGTGCTATTTACAAACACCAATCCATCCTTATTTACAAAAATACCAATTTGGCTTTACTTTTTTTTGGCTAAACAATTTGTCTTCACCCTTTTAAAACCAATTACATTAGATTCATATTTTAAAAATAATTATAAAAAAAAAAGACAGAAAATTCAGCAGATAATTGTTGTATGGAAACAGCTTATGAAGATTTCAGTATAAAAAAGAGATGATTTTCGGCAAGATAAATAACGAGAAATTAAATAAATAGGTAGATAGACATGGAACTTAAATAAGGAGGAAATATTATATTATTAAAGCATACCTCAGTTGACATATTGTTTGTGTAGCACTACTGCACTAGCAGCCAAGGGAAAGGTAGGAGTTCAGGACCGAGATGCGATCTGTGGGAAAAGAAACAAAAGAAAAAGATGAGAGAGGGCTTTTGAGATTGTGAGATACTATGAAGTATAAAGACCACTGCAACTATTACGTCATTCCGTGACCTTTCGTCACATCTTCTCCGTGACCAGTCGTCACATCTTATCCTGTTTTTTTTTTTTAATCAACTTCACCCTGCCGGCACTCTGAACACTGAAGGTTGGGTATAGTTGATATGGTCCACTTCTAGATCTTGCTAATAACACGATGAAGGTATAGTTTTTCGTTGAAATTTTTTTACCGAAACTATTTTAAAGTATACTTATAATATGAAAAAGTGAAGAAAAAAATATATGAAAAAGTGAAGAAAAAAAAGAAATTTTAAAAAGTTATACATAAAAATTAAAAGTTAAAAACTAAGCTTATAAGCTAATGTATTGTTTACAACTAATATTGTCCCCCTCTTTTTATTTTTAATTTTTAATAATTTGATAATTTGGAGTATTTAAATTTTGAATATATCAGTTAAAAGTAGTAAGAAGTGATTACTAATTAAGTTACATAACTCTTGATTTAATTTGAAAAACAAATAATCTTGTATTGATGATATGATTGAAAAATAGATACTTTAAAAAATAAATTAAATTACAAACCTTTAAACATAAAAGGAGGAAGTAGGCAAATAATTGATAATAGCAAAATAAATTAAGTTTTTAGGAATTGTGGGGGAGTAAAACCAAGGCCCGTGATCGAGGCCCAGGAACACCGTTTCGTTAAAAGCGCGCCCGAGGAGGAGAGGTCGTTGAGGCCTGCTGTAGGTAACGGCGGGGCGCGTAGGTGTCCGAGGAGGTTGGTCCGAGAGGAACACCCTCCTCGGATGTGACGTCTATTGGAGAAAGGAATTCCGGCTCTCCCTTGGTCCACTTCCCAGCGAGTCCCAGAATAAAAGATAGACCACCGACGTGTATGGGAAGGATAAGGATGCAGAAATATCTTAAGGAAAAGCTGCTACCACCGCATTAAATGCGTTGCAGCTGATTTCCTGGCCGCATTTATGTGGAGAAGACCCCTGAACAGTGTGGAAAGTCTTCTTTATCCCCAGAGAATCAGAAAGCTGCAAGGAAGGAAGTAGAAACTCAAGTACCGTGCTAGATGACAGACAAGTGGACGATGGGATCGAGCGTGGAAGGGCTATATAATGGAACAAACCCTTCGCCAAAGTGGGGGGAAGAAACGGAAAAGAAAAAAGAATCAAGAAGGAACCACTGAAGCACCGAAAGAATACAACCTAAAAGAGTTCATTTTGCCCAAGATCAAACCCCTCGGACTTAATTACAACCCACTAAAACTACCCAAACCTTACTCCTCGGACACCAGATCCTAACCTGTTCATGTGTTTTAGCCTCCTCGGCAAAGTGTCTAACCCTCCGTAACTGTTGACGAAGGCCTCTACCAGCCTAATTCTTTAACCCACACTCTCACAAATTTATTGTATTGGGCTTGCTGGGCCCATTCCCTGTCTCTGTTCAGGTTTGGGCTACAATTTGTGACCCTACAGGAATCAATTATGAATGTGAGGAGTTCATATGATGAAGAGTTTTTTTTAGGGGAGCATAACTGTTTTAATATGAAAACCTAGCAATATCAGCTAAGACAATAGGAAGTAAAGGTAGTGGAACATTCTTCATCTACACAATAAAATTTGAAATACATAAAACATGTTGAGCTAAATTATGAGCAACCTTATTGATTTCTTTCTTAACATGAGAGTAATGTAATTGATTAAAAAACCTAGCATTAAGTCTAATATCCTCAATTAACAAGCCATTTGAAGACAAGAAAATAGTGTCATTGCAGAGGGCATTCACCAAGACTTGTGAATTGGACTCAAGGACAACACGAGTAAATCCCATGTCCAAGGCAAATTGTAGTATTGTTGATGCTATCATTGCTTCAATCTCCAATGGGGTATAGGCCTGAGGTAATTGCTTAGAGAGTGAACCCAATACCGAGCCAAGGTTTTCTCAAATCACCACCCCAATGCCTGATTTTTTCTTGTCGTCAAAAATGGCTCCATCACAGTTTATCTTCACCACTCCCTGCATTGGATGCTGCCACCGAGACCATTGCTTCACCACTCCCTGCATTGGATGCTGCCACCGAGACCATTGCAAAGAGGGAGCAGAACTCATAGGTGGTGCCTTAAACTCAGCAAGGTGCTCTTTTACCAGTGAAGCAATTGAGTGTGGGCTGCTGTTGGATTTGTTCAATCGAATCTGATTTCGTTGGGTCCAAACTAACCATGCCATGACCGAGAATAACTCCAGGTGATGCTGGTTTGTGATGAGCCATGATAGAAGCTCCTTGAAGTCAATGAAGGTATTTGTTCGACGGCAGTTCCAAAGTGAGTTATCTTCCCATACCACATCCAGTTCGGTACAGGACCAGAGAGAATGGATTGTTGATTTGGGTGCAAGCTTACACCGGTCACAAACTGAATTGTCGCTTATGGTTCGGCGCAGCAAGTTTTCTTTAGTTGGCAATGAGTTTCGGCAGGCCCTCCATATCGGATTTTTAATCTTGCTTGGAACCTACAAAGACCAGATTCCTCGCCCAAGTGATCTATCCCACTCCAATTGTTCTTAATTGATCTCGGCTTCCTCCTCAGCTTTCAAGAAACGGTATCCGGACTTACTTGTGTATGACCCGTTATGAGTGAAAGGCCAAAATAAGCTATCCTCTACTTCTTGCCGTGACAATAGTATTATTTTGACTAAATCTGCCTCTTCGGGAATAAAGATGCCATCAATCAATTCATGACTCCATTGTCTTGTTGTTTCGTCTATGAGAATATCAACCCTAGCACCTGCCATAGAATCAATAATAGGGGAGAGTACCTGTGGTGATTTTTTCCTTGGTACCCAAAAATTCTGCCAAATGCTCACTGATTTTCCATTCCCAATCCTCCATCAGCATCCTCTAAGCAACACATCCCTCCCATGTAATGTGCTAGTCCATGCGTGAGAACCTGCATGTGAATTTTTAGCTTCCATTATTGAGCAAGTTGGGAAGAAGTGAGCTTTGAAGACTTTATAAAACAAGGAGTCTGAATTATGCAGAAGCCTCCAAGCTTGTTTTGCCAATAAGGAATCATTGAACATGGCTATATCTCTAAATCCCATGCCTCCCTCCCCTTTAGCTTTTGTTAGTTCATCCCATCTCAACCAATGAATCTCCTTGATGTAATATGATGAAGTGTTGGATTGCATAAAATTGAATTCTTCAAGATCCAAATTCCAGCTTTTTTTTTTCAAAAGCGAATCTAAATATGGTATATCCATATTCCCTCATTTTATTTTTATTTTTATTTTTTATACAAGATAGAAATTCTTTCTAATCTAATCTAAGTGTATATATGTGTGACTCTTTTTTGAAGATTTGAACTTCAGCTTTTGCCTCTCACACCCCACAAGTATTTATAATTGTGGAGTGACCACCGCATCAAAAGTGCGCAGTAGTCCATATTCCCCTTTTTAATTTGGAAATTTGATTATTCAATATCTAGATTCTATTTATTCTCTCTCATATTTATTCTATTATTATGGAAAAAATGCCCTGACACTCCCTAAACTATGGGATTGTTGTCATGACACTCCACAAACTTTTATTTCAGCCAATTTAGTCTCCCAACTTCACACATTAGCCAAATCACCACATCCACTAGTCTCCGGTTAATAAACTAACATTTAACTCACATGTAGGGCACAAAAAAAAAAAAAAAGCGCCAGGCCCAGATGAACCAATTGAGAGGAAAGAGAAACTTAGGACTCAGTTTTGAGAGAGAGAGAGGATCAAACGAAACCTGCTGTCTGTGGTCTTGCCGGAGCTAATGTCCCTTCACCGATTGCACCACTCGTGATTTCAACTGTGCAGTTCGTTTTCTGTCGTTCAACTGCACAAAATCACTAGGTTCTACTATATATTGTTTAAATTGATAGTTTAAGGTTCTTTTAAATGACTGTTGTGGTGAGAAGTCTTTGTTTCTTTTGCGTTGAAGTGACTATATTGGACTTCAAATTATTGCAGCATCAAGGAGCTTCTTGTAGGTTATTATCTTAATATATATTATTTGATTTGCTTCAACGAGCCATTCAAATCTGGGACCTTAATAAATTTAAGCTTTTTAATGTTTTCATAATTCGGTGATATAATTTACTTTAGTTTCTAAATATGTATGTCTTGTTGTGAAAGAGATGACACTTTTTAGACTTAAACCATTGCCGTTCAAAGTCGGATAGTCACAGAATGCCTTTCAACGGAGAAATTGATAAGATATGCAAGAATTTGACAAGACTCTTGGAAAGTTTTATGCATGATCCTCTAGACCAAGACCTAAGGCTAAGGACCTCTATCATAAAAAGGCCCCAAATTTTGTAGAATGCTAGTTTTTTTTTTTTTTAAGTAATACTAGGGACACAAATTTTTTTACAAATACTGTGATTAGATTAGATTAATGTCATTTTCATATGAAGTCACTATTAACACCATATTTGTTAGCACTGATTAATACAACTACTAATAAGTTTTTTTTTTTTTTTTTTCCTTTTTCTAAATGGATGCATTACTTATATAATTTTATACATTGTTATAGTTGTTTTTGCATAAACAATTTTTTCAAAATAAAAAATGGTAAAAAAAAATTGAAAAAAAAATGTTAGCAAAATTTAATTAGTAATTTTAAATCTCAAATGCATGAAAAATGGTTTTTAAATACAAAATTAAAATCAAGAAAGTTAATTACAGTAAATGTTATTTAATTGATATTAAATATTTTAAAAAATATCTTGAATCGCCTTAGGCCTCAATCTAGATCAAGCCGCCTTAGTTTTATGTCATGTTACCCACCTTGTCTTTCTCTTGTAAGCCATGTTAGCTACATCTATCTAGGGTTGTTCAATTTGAACCAAACTTGCTCAACCTATGCCCATTTGATCCTAAATTCAACCGATTGCAACAGATCTTTTTTATCTAGTGCAAAATGTTGAGAACTAATGACATTGGATACCAAAAAAAAAAAAAAATCATACATTAAAAGATAACAGCAAAAGTAACCTCGAATAAACTTTTTTTTATCCAATACCGTTTAGTCTTTGAATACATTAAATATCAATGTGAATGCTCCTAGATTGGTCTTTGAACACATTAAATGTCAATGTGAATTCTCTTAAACGTGGCTTTGAAGAAGTTTTATTAGAGATGTTCGTGAGCTTTATAGGCTGCCCCCCTCTTTTATCAAACTCATTATGAGTTGTGTGTCTAGCTCTTCGATTGCAGTGCTTCTTAATGGCGGTAAATTGGAGCCTTTCCATCCCTCTAGGGGTATTAGACAAGGGGATCCCCTCTCCCCGTATTTATTCATCATGTGTATGGAAGTGCTTGGGTTTCTTATTTCACGGAGATGTGAGGAGAATTTGTGGGATCCGGTCCAGGCTTCGAGAGGTGGACAAGCATTCTCCCATCTGTTCTTTGCCGACGACCTTGTCCGCTTTGCTAAAGCTGATCTGTGGAATTGTAATAGCGTGAGAGAGACTTTGGACTCTTTCTGTGAGCTGTCGAGTCAAAAAGTTAGCTTGGAAAAGTCTAAAGTGTATTTTTCTCCAAATACTAGCCTAGAATCTAGAGAGGAAATGTGTGGGGTGCTTGGTATTCACTTGACACCAAATCTTGCAAAGTATTTGGGTTTTCCAATCAAACATCCGGGGTCCTCCTCACAAGACTTTAATTTTGTGGTAGAGAGGGTGCAAAATAAGTTGCAAGGTTGGAAAACCAATTTACTTTCTATGGCAGGAAGGGTTGTGATTGCCCGATTTGTTCTCTCGGCTATCCCTGCCTATGTAATGCAAGGGTGCTTGCTCCCTACTCGTATTCTTAATAATCTCGATAAGGTTAGCAGAAATTTTGTGTGGGGATCGACGGAAGATCATAAAAAATTGCACATGGTTGGTTGGGGAAAAGTTACCAAACCAAAGCATTGAGGGGGTTTAGGCATTCAGGAAGCAAGAGGAAGAAATTTATCCTTAGCTGCAAAATTGTGTTGGCGTATGGAGAACTCTAAGAGTGGGGGTTGGGCTGATGTGTTGAGGAAGAAGTACTTGACGGGTCATGCTAGAAAGCCAAAAGCTCATACTAGAGCTTGGAATGCAGTTAGGAGTGGAAGTAGCTTATGTGAGAAGGGCTCGAAGTGGATAGTGGGTTGCAGCAGTTCCTTAAGTTTCTGGAATGACAAGTGGTTGAATATTGGCACCATTAGGTCCCTTATTGAAGGCCCTTTGAACATTGGTGAGAGTGAGGTGTGTGTTAGGGAGGTTATTAGGGATGCGGGTTGGGTCCTGGATAACCTCTCCTTTGTTTTTCCTGATCACATTCTCAAGGCAGTGAGAGCTACCCCTCTTAGACGTCATTCTGTGCGAGAGGATCATAGGAGCTGGATTTCTAGCTTAAATGGGGAATTCGACTTAAGTAATGCGTACCTGTTGGCAATTAATGAGAATCTAGAGACTCCGGATTTTCATGGCAAGTGGATTTGGAAGCTCCAAACCTTGCCAAAAATTAAGATGTTTCTTTGGAAATGTCTGCATTCAAGCTTACCAGTGAGAGCTATTTTGACTCACCGTGGCATTAGTGGGCTGGGTGGTTGTGATAGCTGCACTGAAGGGGAAGAGACTATTAGTCATGTTTTGAGGGACAACCCAACAGCAAAATTGTTCTGGGAGAAAGCTTACTGTCTTGTTAGCCTTAAACAGTCCTTCTCGGATGACTTGTTGGTGTGGATTAAAAAAAATGCCTTAGATTCTTCCAAGGGGCTTGGTAAAGATTATGACTGGCGCCATTTTTTCTTGCTTGGTTTATGGAATTTGTGGCTTCAACGGAACAGAAAGGCCTTTGAGCAGCAGCCTGCCAAACCGAATCTGGTTCAGGTGGTGGAAATGCAATCTCGTGAGCTGCTATATTGTGTATTGGAGACTAATACCGGATCTGTTAGACTCTTGAAGTAGATCAAATGGTTGAAACCTCCTGAAGGATGGCATAAACTTAATACTGATGGATCGGTGGCTAGCTCTAGTGGGCAGTCAGGGTGCGAAGGGCTGCTTAGAGATTGTTCTGGGCAGTGGGTTGTTGGTTTGGCTAAGTCCATCAGTGTATGCTCTAGCATTGCTGCAGAGTTGTGGGCCTTGAAGGAAGGTTTGGGGTTGTGCTTTGAGAATGGAATTTTTGCAGTGGAGATTGAGCTTGATTCTTCCACAGCAATTTCCTTAGTTTCTAATAATTTAGTTTCAAATGGTGACTTATCTGGTTTTAATTTTTCAAAATTAAAATTTTTCAAAATTTTTCCATGGTACTACCATGAAAAACTTGATTTCGCCACACTCGAGTAACCAAAAAGTAGTAGATCCCTATATATTTTCAAAACAATGGTAGATTGGAACATAATTTGCAAAAACGTGCTATTTGGCTATTTTCGCCCTGAAATTTGAATTCATTCCCTCTAATGGTGAACAACTAGAATTTGCAATGGATGAACTAGGAAAACAACAAAATGGGGCCAAAGGATTCCTTCGAATCTTCGTACTTTTCTTTTATTTTATGGGTCCGGTTAATGTGTGCGGTGTGCCCTTAGGGTACAAATTAACTATTCGTTTTGAAAAAAAAAAAATTATGAAAATTTGAAAAAGCTATCAAAATGGTTTCCTAAAAAGTTTCCTAATATTTTTTCCTTTTTCTATAAAAAGTTTCTTAAAATGATTTATCAATGTATGTTTTAAGAGCACATGTTAGTAAATCCATTATTTTATTTATTATTTAAAGAGAAATGTAACTTTTTTTTGCTGAGCAATTGACACAATGAGAGAAAGGTAATTAGTGCCCAAATTTGTGAAGGGCATTTCTTAGTAATTACGGGACTGTTTGATACATCAATTTAAACACATTTTCTAGTTTTTAAATAACATTATACGCATTTTCACACATTTTTTCACCCACACGTATTTTTAAAAAAACTAAAAACTGTTATTTAAATATACGTACCAAACGGACCTTACACTTTTTTATATATCAGAGATGAGTTCTTATCTTTGCATCAAGATTACAAAAGCAAAAGCAGATATTTGTTTTGCCCAAAAAGATGTGAACTTTTTTGTTTTTTTTTTTCCTCGATTAGAGCAATCCTTTCTTCTTTAGGTAAAGTCAAACAAAGGAGACGTTCTCCATCTTTAAAAAAATTATATACTACATATATATAACAAAGTGGTTTTAATATACATATTGAATAACTTCTCTTTTTCTTTTTTCTTTTTTTTTTTTTTTTTTTTTTGTAGAAACAAATGGAATGATGTGATTTCCATAAAAAAAAGGAATGATATGATTTGCTTATAATTTGTAGACATCTATCTAAATTTTACTTATTTTCACTATTAAGTTATAGTTATTAAACATCTTTACCTTTATTATTATTATTATTGTTTGGTTTAAATAAAGTAACTCATACACAGGGGCTGAGCCACCTTATAGGGTGGGGGGCCAAAATTTTGAAAAAAATACATTTATTATTTCTTATAAAAATTCATTGTAAATTTTATATTCTTAGCTCCCCCACGGAAAAAAAAAAAAAAAAAATTATATGAGCTTACTTTCAAAAAAAAAAAATGTGTTAATTTAAAAAAAAAAAAGAGGTTGCAGCAAATGTGATATCAAATATGAGAATAATACTATAAGTATAACATAGATAATGTAAATGTATAATTTTCATTCTTTTTTTTTTTCTTTTTTTGTAAAAAATGATAATTTTCATTCTTACGCCTATAAGTTGGTAGACATTTATCTAAATTTTATCATACGCTTGTTAGGGAGATTTTGGGAGACTCTAATTGAAGTTCTAATATAAAATATAGGAACGCAACTTAACTCAAAAGCTTAAATCTATATGTTTAGGCCAAAATCTCTTTCAAATGTAAATCATTGCTTCTTATTGTGTAGTTCAAGACCTATCCATTTGTACCATGAACAAGTCTTATTAGTTCCTCCTTATTTATGGGAACCTCGTGTTGCATCAATCTTCTTTGGTTTAGCACTATTGGCAACACTATTTTGTTGAATAATTTTTCAAGATAATTTGTATGGCCTTTGTGGGCTTACATTGTGTGATACGCACTTGTGTGGGATCAAAGAGAATTAACATTGGGTATGCAAAACCCAAAACTTAAAAAAAAGAAGAAAAAAAAAAAAGCATTTTGCATAACATTGTAGCAACAAAAGATTAAAAAAAAAAAAACATTAAAACACCCCCACATCATGACGTGCATAATATAGTAGCAAATGCATTTTTGCTACTGTAACATCTAAAAATAAATGTTACTATAGCTAAAATGCAAAAATTTATTCCAATATTTTATTCACTCTTCTCTCTCTCACTTAGATCAGCAGTGGCATGGTCTTGGTGTTTTGTCTCAATGGGTCACATGGGTCTTGGCTAGCTTTGGGTCATGGTGGCAATTGTGGCTACAATAGAGGAGCATGAGAGTGGCCTTGTAGTCATTGTTGATTCGATGGTGGGTTTGTACCATGGAATTTGGGTTTGGTTGCTTCAGTGGTGGTGTTAAGAAGGATGGTCTAGCCATCTAGCCTTGGGTGGTTGATTTAAATAAAAAAAATTCATCAATCTAAGTTAGAGGTGCAATAAAGAATTAAAAATCCACCAAAAGAATAAAGGCAATACATATATATATATATATATAGAGAGAGAGAGAGAGAGAGAGAGAGAGAGTATTCACCCTTTTTTTTTGTGAGCAAAATATGGATTGAATGGAAGAGAAAATAGCAAATTTTTATAGTAAATAAAATAGGAAGAAGAAAAGTCAAAATAAAAGGAAGATGAATAGATGGAGGAATTGTAAGGTTAAGGTATAGGATAGTGGGGTAAAAAAGTAAAAGTGAGGAAATGTTAGAAAAAGTGTAATTGTTAGGTGAAAATTAAAAAAGGAGAAAAATAATTAAAAATGATTGAGAAAATGTTGGAAATTGGTTGATGATGTGGCTTAATAGGAGTATAGCAATAATAAATGCTATATTTCAACTTTTAAATATATATAGATATAAATTTGTACAATTTGACTTTATTTTTTAAATATATATATATATATATATATGTATATGCACACACACTAGCCACTCTTTTTTTTTATAAAGGACAAAAAAATTTCATGTATACTAATTTGGGGTGGTTTAGAGTGATTAGATGTAGCACAAAAAATTATTTCACTCACAAACACATTAATCTCTTACTCCCCTAAGTTTTGGGTTTAGTGTCATAATTTTTAATTCACTGTCATGAATGATAAACCAATAAATGCATAAATCTCATAATGCTTCCAGGTTTTTTGATGATTAAAAAATGCATAAATTCATAATAGAGATAAAAAAATAAAAATAAAAAGTAATTTTAAAAAAAATAGAAAAGCTTTATTTATGGTTACCATGACAACTGCCCAAAGAAGCTAGAAACACAATTGCATCACAAAGCTTTCTGCTAATTACTGGAATGTTTATCCATAATACATCATAAACAAATATCATCAATTTAAATTAGTACACTGATATAAAACTTTAAATATCAAATGACCCCATTAAAGCAAATGAAATTTGCTTCTTATATGTCACCTGATTTTCCATAATTGTCTCTCTCTCTCTTTTTTTTTTTTTTACAGCAATGTTTGCTACCAATTTTTGACGGGACGGCAAATGCAAACTAGTTAGGTATAGGAGTGTGAGCATCTATTGAATTTCTTGTTCCACTTTACGAACCCTGCAAACATAGAGCCAAAATATTTACAGGACATCAAACATCAAGATGAAGTTAGAGCCAGAACTTCAATTTGAAATTTTCCATTTTAAGCTGTATTTTCACTCTCTTTGTTGAATTCTATTGTCTTCATACTGTTGGGGATTGGAAGTCTATGATTCATAAACGAGTTTTGCCTAAAAGGTAATACTTGTTGATCCAAACCTTAGGTACTAAAATCTTGTTAATCTTCCAATTATATAGTATTGTTATTTATCATTCTGATACGCTAGTAAGGTTAGGCATCAATATATACAATTCGAATTTGAATCCACAAATGTATTCTTGATGCTTTGACTGAAATTGTCTTTAGCTTGATTTGTGGAATGGCTACTGAAAATGAAACCTTCATCATTTTTTTTATAGGGGTTTCTTAGTCATTTTGATTCAAATCTATGAATTTGTACCTGATTTATTGTATTTACCATTGAGTAAAAATTGAAATGGCACATTACGACTCTACATAGTAAAATCACTAAACCAGCCATATATAAATAACCAATACAATTTCAGGCCTTAAGCAGCGGTATTTTTACAAAATAAACATATTCAAGTTGTGGGGAATTTAACCAAAATCCCAACCTGTGAGAAACAAAAAAAAAAAAAAGAGAAAACATACGCCAAAGAAAAACAATCACATGCACAAGACAATATTTACGTGGTTTGGCAATTTGCCTACGTTCACAAAATTGTAGGGATTTCACTATTATCAGGGAAGAATACAGAGTACAAGATGCGGCTACAATCTTTTTTCTCTCACATAAAGAACATGGCAACACCACTCAATAAAATCCTAATCACCTAAAGTCGGTTCCTATATATAAAAATGGGCCAACAAAACTAGGCTCCACAAAGCCCAACAAATCTCCCACTTGGAGACTAGTTCAATCACCAACATCAAATCGCTATCCTCTAAATAACAATCCCTCATCCCTGCAACTCATCCTCCTGTCCGCAAGCTAGAAGACCAATTGAAGCTGCACACAACTTCAATTTCTCAATAGTGACACCCTTAGTCAACATGTCTGTCGGGTTCTTAGATCCACAAATCTTGTCAAGTATTACCAGCTTATCTTCAACAAGATAACAGATAAAGTGGTATTTTGTCTGTATGTGCTTCGACTTTGAATGAAAATCCGAATTTTTGGCAAGAAAGATTGCATTCTGACTGTCACTGTGTAGAATGCCCATCTCCTGCTTCTTACCCAATTTATCTAAGAAACCATGTATCCAAATCATCTCCTTTCCAGCTTTAGTTGCTGCAACATACTCAGCTTCTGTAGTAGACAAAGTGACAATCTTTTGCAAATTTGAAGCCCATGATATAGCTGTACCACCTAGAGTAAAAACAAATCCAATAGTACTCTTTCTACTATTAATATCACCAGCAAAATCAGCATCTACATAACCCTGCAGTTTCAAACTTGCACTTGTGAAGCAAAGACATGTATCTGATGAACCCTTCAGATATCTTAGAATTCACTTGACTGCCTCCCAATGCTGCTTTCCGGGCCTACTCATGAATTTGCTTACAACTCCCACTGCATGTGCAATGTCTGGCCTTGTACACACCATAGCATACATCAAGCTGCCAATAGCTGAGGCATAGGGCACCTTGCTCATATAGTCCCTTTCTTCCTCTGTCTTCGATGAATGTTCTTTGCTTAGTTTGAAATGACTACCCAAGGGTGTGCTCACTGGTTTAGCTTCATTCATGTTGAACCTAGTGAGAACTTTCTTCACATACTCTGACTATGAAAGCTTCAATGTACCATTAGTCTTGTCTCTAATGATTCTCATACCAAGGATTTGCTTTGCAGCTCCCAAATCCTTCATTGTAAACTGTTTAGATAATTGCTTCTTCAGATTATTAATCTCCTCAATGCTAGACCCTACAATAAGCATATCATCCACATACAACAGTAATATAATGTAAGAATTGTCAAAAGACTTAACATAGCAACAATGATCAGCTTCACATCTCTTGAACCCAATTCTATGCATAAAACTGTCAAATTTCTTGTACCACTGTCTAGGAGCTTGTTTTAGGCCATACAAGCTCTTTCTCAGTTTGCAGACTAGATTCTCTTGTCCCTGAACAATGAACCCTTTTGGCTGAATCATGTAAAGGTCTTCCTCCAAGTCACCATGAAGGAATGTCGTCTTCACATCTAACTGCTCAAGATGTAAGTTTTCTGCAGCCACCATACCTAGTACCAATCTAATTGTTGACATCTTCACAATTGGAGAAAATATCTCAGTGAATTCAATGCCCTCCTTCTACTGGAACCCTTTAATAACTAATCTGGCCTTGTAACGTTTGCTACCATCATGCTCATTCTTTATTATGTATACCCACTTGTTGTGCAAAGCCTTCTTTCCTACTAGCAATTCAGTCAGTTCCTATGTCTGATTCCCGAAAGGAATTCATCTCATCCTTTATGGCTAACTCCCACTTGCTTGAATTCTCATCTTGTACGACTTCATCATAACACTCTGACTCACCACCATCAGTCAACAGGAGATAATTTAGAGTGGGGGAATAACGATGTGGAGGTCTAATGTTCCTGGAAGATCTCTGGATTTCAGTTATAGGTGTACTTTGATCTACCTGTGAATTTACATTCTCCTTATCTTCTTCACCCTTTTTCTGGACAGAACTTTCAGTCAATTCATCTAAGTTGACAAACTCAGATTTCTTTTGATTTATTTCTGTAACATCTGATACTACAGTTAACCTGTCCTTGTACATAACCTGTTCATTAATTATAACATTTCTACTTCTGATGATTTTCTTGTTTTGTTCATCCCAAAACCTATAGCCAAATTTCTCATCACCATAGCCAATGAAAAAACATATTTTAGACTTTGCATCTAGTTTACTACAAGCATCAGAATCAACATGAACATAAGAAACATAACCAAAAACTTTTAAATGTGAAAACTTTACCTCTTTACCGTTCCAAACCTCCATAGGAAGTTTGAACTCCATGGGAACTGTGGTCCTCGGTTTATCAGGTAAGGTGCAGTGCTAATAGCATCAGCCCAAAAAGTTTTTGGTAGTCCAGCATGCAACCTCATACTCTTAGCACGCTCATTGAGAGTTCTGTTCATGCGCTCAGCCACACCATTCTGTTGTGGTGTCCCAGGAATGGTCTTCTCCATCCTAATTCCCTGTGCAGCACAATACTCATTGAACCCTCCATCTATGTACTCTCCTCCATTATCTGACCTCAAACATTTTACTTTCAAACCTGTTTCTGTCTCAACCATGGTCTTCCACTTCTTAAAAGTTTCAAATACATCAGATTTATTTTTCAGAAAATAAACCCATACCTTTCTGCTTGAGTTATCAATGAAAGTGATGTAGTACCTTGAACTTCCAAGGGATGCAGCCGGAGAAGGCCCCCACAAATCAGTGTGTACTAACTCCAATTTTTTAGTCTTTGGTGTCCTACCAGTTTTCAAGAAGCTCACATTTTTCTGCTTTCCTAAGATGCAGCTTTCACACATGTCAAAATCAATGAACTTCAATTCTGGTAGTTTTCCTTTTGACAATAACATCTTCATCCCTTTCTCACTCATGTGACCAAGTCTACGGTGCCATAGGCTTGTATCAGTACTTGCATCACCGACTGCAATTGTGTCTCTTGGACTTGAGGTCATATACATAGTACCAGTTTTCTTTCCACGAGCCAATACCCTAGCTCCCTTTGTAACCTTCCAAGTACCACCAACAAATAGTATTGCATGCCTTTCATCATCAAGTTGTCCAACAGAAATCAGATTCCTCCTCAGGTCAGGAATATGTCGAACCTTCTCCAGTAACCAAACAGATCCATTGGGTAACAATATTCGGACATCTCCCATACCCACAACATTCAAGGCTGAACTATCAGCCAAATACACCTTACTAAAATCACTTGCAGCATAGTTCTGTATGATTTCTCGGTGTGGAGTGGTATGAAACGAAGCTCCTGAGTCCAAAACCCAATCATCAAGTGGACTATCTACTGCAAGAAGTAATGCATCCTATACCTCTTCTGTTACGTCATTAGCAGAATCATCTTCATTCTTCATTCTTCTTCTTAGGACTTTTGCATTGATTCCTAAAGTGACCTGTTTTCCCACAATTCCAGCATTGTACTTGTTAGCCTGATTTAGATTTACTTCTGTTCCGATTAGAATTTCTGGATTTTGATTTGCCCTGATTTGAATTTCTATCATTACCTCTGCCTCTTGTCTCAAGGTTTAGGGCAGAACCAGATCTTGAGGTTTCGCCTGCATCTCTTCTGCGAATCTCCTCAGTCAAAATTAAATCTTGTATGTCATTGTACTTCAGCTTTTCTTTTCCTGTAGAATTGCTTATTGCCATCCTCATTGCCTCCCAACTGTTTGGCAAAGAAGCCAAAACGATCAGAGCACGAATCTCATCATTAAAATCAATTTCTACAGACGATAATTGATTTGTGATAGTATTAAATTCATTCAGATGTTGTGCTACTGAAGCATTCTCTGCTATCTTCAAATTGAACAATTTCTTCATTAGATGTACCTTGTTGTTTGCAGACGGCTTTTCATACATGCCGGACAAAGCCTTCATCAAATCTGTTGTGGTCTTCTCCTTTACAACATTATGTGCAACAGACCTAGATAGAGTTGACCTGATAACTCCTAGTACCTGTCTATCAAGAAGAGCTCATTCCTCAGCCTTCATAGCCTCAGGTTTTGTCCCCAAGAGAGGCAGATGCAATTTCCTTCCCATAGAGATAATCTTCAATTTGCATCCTCCAATACGCAAAGTCTGTGCCATCAAACTTTTCTATTCCAGACGACTTTCCTGCTTCCTCTATCATTGCTCCCACTCAAACCTAACCCTGTGCTCTGATACCAGTTGTAGGGAATTTAACCAAAATCTCAACCTGTGAGAAACAAAAAAAATAGAGAAAACACACGCCAAAGAAAAACAATCACACGCACAAGACAATATTTACGTGGTTCGATAATTTGCCTACGTGCACGAAGTTGCAGAGATTTTACTATTATCAGGGAAGAATATAGAGTACAAGATGCGGCTACAATCTTTTTTCTCTCTCATAAAGAACACGGCAACACCACTCAATAAAACCCTAATCAACTAAAGTCGGTTCCTATATATAAAAATGGGCTAACAAAACTAGGCTCCATAAAGCCCAACACAAGTTTCAACCAACCATCCTTGCTGAATGTGGGGCCTTCAATTAACTTTGCACTTTGCAGTTGGGTGCTTGCTCTTCCAATTCATGGCATAGCAGAAAAACTTTGTTTAGCAAACTGGCCATTAGTAGATGCTTGATAATCATATTTAGAATCTAAATGGCTGGTTGGTACTTTACATAAAAAAGAAAAAAGAAAAAGAAAAAAAAAGAGGATGATGTGAACTGTTGATTCAATTGATGCTGTGTGAATTCTACTTGTGGGGTATTAAGCAGCAAATAAACTCTGTTTGGGATCACCACTTTTTTTTTGAAAGTAACTTTTCAATTTATTTGTTCTTGTATAACTTTTTAATGCCTTACTTTTTCTGAGTATAATTATTTTTTAATCAACTTCCAGCAAATAAACAAACAAAAATTTTAAGTAAAAATTTGCATTTGAAGGCACTCTAATCACCACCAAAAGCACATTAAAGAAACAATAGAGGAATCCAGTTTCTACATTGAAAATTTCAGATTGTATGACACCAAATGCATAACTTTTGATGATCACTATGGTTTATACGTACAAATTTGCGCTTAATATTTTAAGGGTAATTTCAGATTAGTATATTCAAGTCATTCTTTGCCCTCCTCTTGTCTCCTTTATTTTCTTTCATTCCAAACATACTACAATCTATGATATTTTTAAAGGAAATGAATAATGCTTTCCTCTTCAATTGAAACAACATTCTGACTAACTGATTGCATTTGCATTATCCTAGTAGAAGATTTGTATATACCAACTTTTAGCCATGACCACCATTATCAAAACAATGTAAATAGTTGAGTTGGACCTTACTCAAGCTGTGAATCGCAATGTCCCAGTCCAAGCAGAAGTAGAGGCGATTTGAAAATGCAGTTTACATGGCTATGCATTGCAACCTGGCCACGGTATGCATAGAGGGTGATTGCAAAACCTCTATTCAGGCCTTCTAGGGCTATCTTCATGTGTCATTGTTCCTTGGAGAATTGTATGCATTATAGCTGAGATCAAAAGTTTAGCAAACTGTAATTATAATAGACCTATCTCTTTTGATTGGGTCCCAAGAGTTGCTAACAGGGCTGCCCATATATTGGCCCACTGGTCTTTGCTGAATAGCATTTTTGGCTTCTTCGGCCCAAGCTCAGCTCCTCTCAAACTTTCGGATGTAATTTTGGAAGATGTTGGTGTTGTTTCTCAACTCTATCCTTAATAAATTTTTTCCATTCAGCTAAAAAAAAAAAAATGATGCAAACTCAAAAAAGCCACCACCTGGATAACTCCAAATTAGTTTGATAATTGTGGCAACTAACTGGTTGGAGCATCATGCAAGAATCTTCTTTGAATCAAGACACAAAATTTGAAAGGGTGTCAAATATCATGCCACAAAGAAGTGCTTTTGCCATCTCCAATTTTTAGATCTTCTAAGTGTAGTATTAAGATCTTCTTCAAGACTAAGAACAATACTTCTTCTTCTTGTCAGTAGCAGACCATAAAACTCTCCTAATTTTCTTCCAATATATTGCTGAACACTTGTTACTAGCTGAATGAAACAGTCTTGTTTTAGTTGTAATAAACCAGCTAAAGAAAAATTCTTCTTGTTACTCCAAGAGATTGAAGAAGTATAATTAATGGGTAGTGAGAAATTGAATGATGTATCAATGAGTCATAATTAATCCCATTTTTTTAGAAAACATTCCAAGGGAATTGCAATCACAGTATTACTAACAATTAAGACTTGACCAGGACCTAGCTAAAGGAATTACATTCTAAAAAGAGGTGCCTTTAAGCATTGGGAACCTTGATAGAAAACATGGTGAGTATGTTACACCTTCTATTTGATAGTCACTTATTATCTTGCAAAAAATAAATAAATAAATAAATAAAAAACTCACAGTACATTAGTTGGTGGTAAACACTAGTTTGTCTTAGGTCTTTTTAAAAAATAAAAAAGATAATAAGTCTTTTTAAAAAATAAAATAAAAAATTTGTCTTATGGTTTTATAGGTCTTTTTTAAAAAATAAAAATAAAATTAATGAAAAAAAAAATAGGAGGGGCACCCATTAAGACAGAATTTTATAATACAATTGATTCTTTGTTTTTATTAGTTTTTGCTATTTTCCAAATGTAGGTAAGAACTTTTTGAAGCCTCCTTAATGAGTGTACAAGGATACCCGTCAACATAAATCTATCTCAATTTAAGGTCACACCATTTTCTGACCATCCAAATAACAACAACATACAACAAAGGTGAAAGCTCGGATTTGTGCAAATACACACGAACTTGTTTAGACCCCCAAATTAAAATTATGGCTAGATAGCTTTTACTCTAACTTATACTAAGCGTGGAACAAGAGTAAAGAAGCACAAACAACCGTTATCACTACCCTTAGCCATATTCATCCATTATCAACAATAAAAGGAAAGTTTAAGAGTAGGGAAGAGAGATACAAAGACAAGATAACATCGAGACGTACTATCGAAGAGGAAACCAAAAAACTTGGCTAAAAACCTCTCCACGACCCTCCAAATCGAAATCGATTCACTAGAGAATAAAGTTGGAGTACATGAATAACAAAAGACCCTCAAAGTCTAGTCTACCACATATACTTGAGCCCCCCAAGCTCCTACTACCAACTGGCTTCTCGGAACCTTGTCTTCTCTACCTTTCAGAAATCCCACAATTCAGCCTGATTGCATCCATCAATGAATGGCTCCTTCCAATACTTCCCAATAGCACCAAAATTTCACTTGACACTCAGAATGGGTGTAGTAAGTGTTTGGGCTATCAACCTCTCAATGATATAGAGATGGAGAGGTAGGAGTTGAGGAAAATCACAAAGAAATGTGTAGATGATTGTGAGTTTAACAATCTTTAACTCTCAAGTGTATTTTCTAGGGTTTTCTCTCTAAAAAACACTCTTTACAATTTGTGAGTAATGAGGGTATATATAGTGTGGGTAAAAACTTGGTAGAGCAAAACACAACTTTTTTACAAACAGAAAGTTTCGCGAGTACTTCGTGGGTTAGCCTTACCCGCGAGACACTTGTAAAAACCTCCAGGCTGGCATGACTCTTCATCTTCCAGGCATGTGCTCTACACGTGGCTCTTTCGCAGGTAAGTTTCTCACAAGACACTCATGAAATTCACTTGTTCATCCTTTGAAGCATGAGTCTTCACACTCTCTCACACTCATCCCTTACAATTAAAAACTCACATACATACAGGGAAATATGATTGAAGAAATTACAATCAAAGTTGGCATGAAATTAAAAACAACGTAGAATAGTTGTAAATCACAACTTTACAATAGAAATCAATAAATTTGGGACAAGGATTTTCATTTCTCTTTGACTTTTTTTTTCCCATAAATTTTTATATTATAAAAGTCATATTTTGGTGGCTATTTTTGTAATTACAACTTATCATCTTAATAACTAACAAAAAAATAAAATTTTGTTTCTAGTGTTTCTTTACTAGCATAGGAATAAGGATAATAGCTAAAGGAAAAGGTTTCTCTTTAAAATGCTTCTCCTCTCCATTCATGCAATTAATAAGGCCAAATAGCTTGCCGATTAGCTATCAAGTCGAACTTGGACGTTCTAAAGTTATATTGTGTATTGAGAATCTTTGCTAAGAAAGAAGCTGAGTTCTGAAAATCATTTCTTAATTTAGGTGAGCCTCATGGGAGTATTTGAATTACAGTGGCAAACCAAATACTTGAACTTCCAAAATTAGTGATGACCATAAAGTGCTATTGCCTATTCAATCATTTGTAATCAAAAATAAAAATTTGGAAATGTACAGATCAGGCACGGTATTCTTGGCATACATGGTGCATGATGTACAAATCAAAATTTCCTAGAATCTGTACAAAATATAACATGCTTATTTATTTATCTTGCCTAATGCATAATAAATATTTTATAGATTTTTTTTTTTTAATTTATTGATAGGACCTAATGCATAATATTTGTTTTTGACTTGCTAATGCAAATGTAGACCCCAGAATAAAAATTCTCATAAAATTCCTTACTCTCTTCTTGTGTAGTTTCAGTAGGAAATAGAAAATAAAAATTCTAGTACCACAAAAAAATACATAATTTTTGCCGCAACTCTTCATATGATTGATTGTGATTAGAGAGGAAAAAAAAGGGTCCACGTGAAAGGGACAAGAAGCCAGTCACAATCTATCACATAGAAAAATTGTGGTAAAAGTTGTGAATTTATTTGTAAGAATAGAATAAATCAGTAGAAAATTGATCTAACAATTTTTGTCCTTTCTCCCTACAACCAATTTGAATCTGATAAAAACCAGAACTCCCAAATAACAATTAAAGTTTATGATAAATTTTCAAATAAAATTATTATTTTTAAACATGCAGTCTTATATAAAGTTACAGAACTCAAAGGATAATTAAACAGATATAGATCATAAGCACTACACTTATCTGATCCAATTCCAACACTAACACACTCAAAGAGACTTCCTAATGATAAGGATAAACCCTTATTCAAAACAGTAACAACTACAAACAAAAGATAATTAATTTATTATTTTACTATTCAGCTTATTTTTTGTACTATTTATGGGTCATACTGCACTTTTTAGTACTATTCATGGATCTCAATGTATTATTTCAACAAACATTTACCTTTATTTACATTACTTTCAGCAAAAAAAATTCAGTTTCAACAAAATAAGCGAGTCCCAAACAGACGCTTAATGCTTATAAAAAAATTTAAATTTAATCATCCTCCTTCATTGTCTTGTAAAGCAAATCACATAAAAGATTTGCAAATATTTTAACTGTATGACAATAGTAATTCTAAATGAAGAATTTTAAAATGGTTTCTTTTGAAAAAATAATTAATAGAACAAATCATTTTGGTACTTATATCATTAATTTCAATGTTTTTTTAATAGATAGTTTCATTGTTAGTTTGATAGAGACATAGAGTAATTAGGGTGTGGCTTACTTCCAATACTTTTTTTTTTAAAGGACATATCCTTTTGTTTTAAATATACAATAACAAGTGGTAGTGAGTTTTAATCTTCATCTTTTATTTAGTTAGCGGATGATGTGGCAGTTTCTCATTAAAATAAAAAGAGATTCCAGTTTAAAAAGTACTGTAGTTAAGCCAAACCCGAGTAATTAAATAGCCAGATTGAATTGTTTCATTTTAGTAGGTAAAAGAAGGTACTTTTTGATATATTTATCTACATACTTCCTACTTCCTATTACAATTTTTGTTATTTTGATACCATGAAATTTTCTAATGTTTTATCAAAATTTATTCATTATGGAAATATATTGAAAAGGCACAATTTTTTTGTTTTAATGGGAATATGGTGTTGTTCAATAAATTTCTCTTTGAAGTTTGTCTTTGTACTTGAGTTAAATTCTAGAATTCTCTGAAAATTTTGAAATCTAGAGTAACTTTAATTAGGTTGAAAGCAGTTTTAAAATATGAGAAAAGTTATTGAATGCTTTAATGGCTTGGTATAGGAAATATTTTTATAAATTTTTTATGGGAAAAGAAAAAATAACTAATTTTTTTGACAATTTTTTTATACAAGTGTTAACAAGACCCTTAACATATAAGCGAAATAGAAGTATTAAAAATTGTACGGATACTTGATATAAAATTTGAGTAGATTGACAATATAATTTAAGAAAAACATAAAATTAATGTGGATTAGCTTAATTGTTGAACTTTAACTTTAGTTATGTATAGATTAATAATATTCCTTACAATTTTTTTTAATTGAAAAAAAAAAATGTAGAAGAGGGTGGCCAAAATGATATCAATAGAGTAGATAAACCACATTTTTCACAAATAATTATCACAAATAACTTAAAATTCATTAAAAATAATTGTAAAATATAATAGCAAGAAAGTCAATTTCGTAAATGAAAGAATTTTAATAATTAAAAATTTACTAAACTAAATGTAAATAATTTTTGCAAAAATACTATAGATATTATAAATTTTACTGCATAATATTTATTAATTTATGTAATATGGATAATGTTTTAGTCTGGCCGAAATGGTTTAAAAATCTTGTACCGATATATAATCTGGAAAGGTAAGCCCCTTATTCCACCTTCGATGAAATTTCGGCCCATTTTGGACTGTTTTGATCAATACCGGTTGAAATTAAAGATTCAATTGGAATGAGATTTGGGGTTTGAAAATTTTTTCGTTAGACTTGACAGAATTTTTCTGTCCTTGAAATATCCACTGTGGATCATAGTGGAAAATAATAGTATAATAGAGAAGGAAAACAATGGATCTAATGGTGGGGTAAAAAAAATGGAAGAAGAAAGAGACGAGAAGAGAGAGTTGTAGAGAGAACGGTGAGAGAGAAAAGTAGTGAAGTATATGAGAGGAGAGAGGAGAGAGGAGAAATTGAGAGATAGTCGCGTGGGGAATGGGGGCAAAAAAGACAGAAAATTCAGCAAATAATTGTTGTATGAAACTACTTATAAATATTTATGTCTGTTTAAATTAAGGGGAAGCAGAGTCGAGTTAGTTGAAAATTAACCTAATTTCTTACTAAATTTGCTCTACTCTACTCTCCCTTACTTTCATCCATCCCCTAAATCCAAACAAGTCATTAGTATTTAAAAAAAAAAAAAAGATTTTCGGGCAAGATAAATAACTAGAAATTAAATAAATAGGTAGATAGACATGGAACTTAAATAACGAGGAAATATTATATTATGAAAGCATACCTCAATTCTTTTTGACATATTGTTTGTGTAGCACTAGCAGCCGAAGGCGTGATAGGACCGAGATGCGATTTGCGGAAAAAAAGAAAAGAAAAAAAAAGATGAGAACAGAGATTAACAGATACACCGTGAGATTGTGAGATTCTATAATAAAATAATATAAGACCACTGCAATATGTACACAGGAGAAGAAATGGCGTAATAGTTGCAGCTGTAGGTCCACTTTAAAAAAAAAAAAAAAAAAAAAAAAAAAAAACTTTTTTGCCGTTTAAAGCTAACATTGTCCTCACCCCTACTCCTCTTTTTTATTTTTTTAATTATTTGATAATTTGGAGTATTTGATTTGATTTGATTTGATTTTTTATTTTTATTTTTTTTGGGTTAAAAGGATTTGCATTAAACAAAGACCAAGTAACAAAAAGAGTTTCATGCACAGGCCAGCTAAATCAAACTCTAAAACATTTGCTATATCCACAAGGGGACTTTCAAATAAACTAATTTCTCTCTCCCATCCTAGCTAATTTATCAGCACTTCTATTAACTTCTCGTAAATAGTGGCTAAACTAAATATGGGGAGCTAAAAGCCTATCATCCACCATAGAAGATATATAATTATTAGTGCAGCTCAAAGAAGACAAGACATCAATAATAGATTTATCATCTAATTAAGTTACATCTATTATGTAGAGCCCAATGTTTAAACCATGTATATCGATTAGAAGCAATGAGAAATGCTTACTAATTAAGTACATATTCTTGATTTAATTGAAAAAAAAAAAAAAAAAGTCTTGCATTGATGATATGATTGAAAAATAGATTCTCTCTCTCTCTCTCTCTCTCTCTCTATATATATATATATATATAAAGCCAAAACTCAGAGAAAATCAAATTTGAATCTAATTGTACGCCATGTGTGTTATTTAATTTTAAATTTTTATGCCAAGTAAATTATTGAGTATAAAAATCGAAAAGTCCAAATCCAATTAAATTCTAAGTTGGAGTACAATTCTACGCCGCGTATCCATCTAAAGATGTAAGCTAGTACTATGTATAATTTCAACATCTTTTATAAAAAAAAAAAAAAAAATGTATACTGCAGGGTTACATACTAGTAAAATTAACTTAAATTATAAACCTTTAAACTTAAAAGGAGGCAATAGGTGAATAATTGATAATAGCAAAATAAATTAAGTTTTTGGGAATCAATTATCAAATGGAATAAATTATGAATGGAGTTCATACGTTGGAAGAGTTGGATTGTGTAAAATTCAATTCTTCATGATCCAAATTCCACTTTTTCTTTTTCTTTCAAAGCAAATCTAAATAAGGAACATTTATATTTCCATTTTTAATTTGGAAATATTTTATTTTTTTATTTTTTGAGGAACAAACACACACACACACAAGGGAGAGGGAAAGGGGTTCTTACACAAAGGCACACCACAACTCCACTCAAAAGCCATGGTAACTTTTTAAGGGATGGTGGGATAAGTTATACTACACACAACACACTCTCTTAAACAATGTGGGACAATTACCCATTCTTTTTTTAGAAAGTTTTATGCATGATTCTCTCTAGACCAAGACCTAAGGCTAAAAGCATTAGCATCAGGTGGGCCAAATGCCAAATATTTGACATTTGGCGCACCGAACACCAAAAAACCTCTCACATGAGATGTTTCAAAATATTTGGCATAGATGAACAATATTATTCCAAATTTAGAATGATACGGATAAAAATGCTAAAAAAAACTATAATTCATTTTCTCTCTCCTCTTTATGACTTTTTTCTTTCTCACTCTTTTATCTTTTATCACTCTCTCTTTGTTTTTTCTCCTGTCTTCTTCTTTCTTCTCTGCCTCTTTCTTTCTTTTTTCCTCTCTCTCTCTCTCTCTCTCTCTCTCTCTCTCTCTCTCTCTCTCTCTCGCTGTGGAGATTGATCGTTGTCATTATGATTGTGGGTAGGGGTGACGATTCGTGTTCATGTACTGGGTTCGTGTCGTGTCAACTTATGAGTATCTAACTATATGAGTCAACACTAAATATTTGACATGTTTATTAAACGGGTCAAGATTCCTCAACTCTAACACAACCTATTTATTAAACAAGCCAGTCGAGTCGACTTGTTTATCAAATTTTATCAAAATGAAAAAAAAAAAAAATTATGGAAAAACAAACAAATATTTGTAATATAAAATTTAGAACTAACGAGTAACTGCATCACAAATAATCATTCAAAACTAAAGTATATCTCAATATCACAAATAATCAATCATAATATGTCAAAAAAAAAAAACTACAGCAACTAATAAGTTCATATACCTAGGGTTTGAAAGGTATATTGGTAAAATGGTATTTAATTAAACAAGTAAATCGGGTCAAATGGGTTCTATCAGTTGAACACTAACCCAACTTGTTTATTAAATGGGTCATTCACGTTAACCCGAATATGACACAAACTCATTAAGTCTCAACACATAACCTACTTATTTCGTGTCGTGTCGGGTTCACGGTTCGTATCCAATTTTGCTACCCTTAATTGTGGGTGGTGGTGGATCACATTTGATTATGGGTGAGTTGGTAGAGAAAGAGAAAAATGAATAAATAAATGAATAGAACATGTGATATAGAGTGTATTGTCAAATGCTATATTAAAGTAGAAATGATTTTTGGTGTATGAAAATAGATTTTTTTTTTTAAGAGACTTGATGCTAGTGCTCTAAGGATCTATCATAAAAAGGCCCCAAAATTTGTGGAATGCTAGTTTTTTTTTTTTTTTTTTTTTCCCTTAAAGTAATGGTTGGGGCACAAAATTTTCCACCAGTTTTTCATAACTATTGTGATTAGATTAAAGTTACTTTTATATGAACTCACTATTTACAACATATTTATTAATACTAATCATAGAATTGTACATGTTGTTATAGTTGTTTCTGCATAAACAATTTTTTCAAAATTGAAAATTGAAAAAAAATTGTTAGCAAACCTAAACTATAATTTAATTAGTAATTTTAAATCTCAAAGGCATGAAAATTGGTTTTTAAATAAAAAATTATACTCTAGAAAGTTAATTAAATGTTATTTCCCTCTCCCTTGTGTGTGTGTGTTTGTTTCTCAAAAAAAAAAAAAAAAAAAAGACATTCATGGTTCAAATCCCCCTTCTTCCATTGTAACTATTGAATTATCCGCCCCAAAAAAAAAAAAAAATTTGAAATTTCTCCTTCTTTACAAAAATCCTGCTAGCTTTCTAATCTTTCCCTATTTCCAAAAGTTAAAAAATGTTGTGATCTTCCTCCTTACAGTTATTCTGATGCTTTCGTGATATTTCCCTCATAGAATTAATGCGTAAATAATGTATGTCCTGTAGTCATGCAATAGAACCTGACGTTAGGTTTAGATGATTTGAAGCTTTTACTTGTTGGCAAATTAGTTTTAGTTACAAGATGCAATTATGTTGGTAGATAATAAGGTTAATAAGATGAATTTGTTTGATTATATGTGCATAGAAAGGTTATCCTTTCTGTGCTTTTGATCTCTTTGAGAAGCATCGAACCCTTGTCATGTATCTTTGTTATTGGATGATGCTACTTGTGACATAGAAGGATATGTTAATGGTAGTTGTTCTCTAAAATAATAAATTTTCACTTTTGTTAAGGTAAAAATTTGTGGAGAGATGTTGCATTGTCAATATACTGCTTATGTTTGGAGTATAAATGAGAGAAAATTTGGTTCAAATCAGCATAATGTCTAGTACCCGCATCAATTCCCCTAGGTGGGAGAGACTTGGTCTTTTGGAGTATAGCTATAGGTAGTACTCTTGTGTCAATTAGCATTGAGCAATCCTCCACCATCCAACCGCAAGGTCATTGGATGGAGTTGAGGAGGGCGCAGGCTTACGCACAAGCAATGGGTTGGGTTTTATTTCTTTTTCTTCTTCTTCTTTTAAATATGGGTTAGGCATTTAATGTGTCAGGTTGAGTGTTGTTTACCTTTCAAATGGGTTGATTTGAAGGCCTGTGGACATTGGGCCTTTGGGTACAAATCATCCTTTTGTCCTTTTTTTCTTTTTTTGTTGGGTCACTCTTGGCTACAAGGTCCAAGTTCACGAGTGGTGAATGGAGTTTCCAAGGATCAAGAGCCAACAGGGGAATGATGGGGCTCACGGCAGGGGCGTGGGCTATGGATTTCGTAGATGGTGGCAGGATGGGTTCTTGATGGAGGTTGAGCTCTAGTGATGGGTTGGAGCAAAGTGTTACCTGAATGAAGCACGTAAGGTGCACTGGGAAAGTTCAAACTTACAAAGTATATGAATGAATTACAATTAACCGTTGGATCATAAAATTAGTTATTGGATTATAAAAAACACTATTCTTAGGCTGTGCTAACTACGAACAAAAATATTTCTTATTATATATATCAAAACCTACAGGATAAGATTTAGAAGAAAATAAAAGGTTGTTGGATAGCAGATAACTCTTTAAAGTGATTTACAGGCAAACCTCAAGGGATTTTTTTGTATTATTACCCAGAATATATTGCTATTTTATCTTTAAAATTAAATGTTATGAATATTTCTCTAGACTTTAGATTATATTTTAAAAAATGTGCACTTTAATTGAATCAGGCATGCACCTGTGCTTTGCATTTTCTGTCTAGGCTTTAGCAGGCATTTGCATTTAAATGCACCTGGAACTTTTAACAAAACTGAGAATGGCTGGAAGTCAATGATTTCAAATTCGTAGATTCTGAAAGCTTGGAAAAGCCGTAGCTCACTCTTGAGATGTTAATTTGTTTTGTTAAAAAGGTTAGCGAAGTCCTGCAGTCCCTGGCCTCTCTAATTCACTAGATGACACTTGAACAATGAGATGATTTTTTATAGCAGTCAATCATTTAGCTTTTCCACTAAATGAATAGAAGAGCGGGAAAATCGGTGGCATTATCTTTTCCAAGTCCCCTTACACGTAAGAAAATGTTAGTGCTTTGAATCTTTTAATCCACTATCATTATAAAAATTGTTGTGCTTTACAATTATGTTGGATATTTTTCCTGAGAAATTTCCCAAATAGATAATTGAAGAACAAAAATATTAATATTGTTTCCCTCTCTCTCTCTCCTCCAGCAAATGAATTCTGACCTTGAAATGGGTACCTTAGTTGTTATGATTTGTTTGATTTGATAATTTGATTTTTCGAGCCATAAAAAATATATTATATTTTTGTTGGAAAAAAGCTTCTTTACATTTTACTATCAATATGTTTTTAGTGTTGTTGATATTTCTTTCAGGATGAGAAAGATATAAAAATTCGAGAATTGACTGCTGAGTTACAGCAAGAGCGAAAGCGATCTGCAGCTTTTCAAAAACAACTTGATATGGTTCTAAGAGATATGGAGGACCATTCGCATCACCTATCTAGAAACATTGATGACATAGTTCAAAGTGTGAGGGAAATTGAATCAAAGAGGTTAGCCCTTTCACATAGCTAGTGGCTACAGTAGATGTTCAATTTGATTTGTCTCTGTACAATTTCTTTGATCATGCATCATTTATTTTCAAGATATAAATTTTAGTTGTAGGTTTTTCTTTTTAGTCTGCCATTGTAGGTTGAACTCTTATTGTATAATAAATAAGGCAAATAAAATTTGGTGAGGGGTTTAGCGAGTTGGTGCTGGTTTGTTTTTGTTTTTAATAACTCTAGTAGTAACATTTCCACAATTGTTGAGATGGTAAGTTAATAATGGTAGACACTAAAATGGTGTTAGTGGTGGATCAGTATGAGAATCAAAAACAACTTACTAACTCAGCAGTTGTAAAAGATATTGTGTTTGTAGCATTACTCCTTTGTTTTTGGTTTAGGTTTAATAGGCAGGATTTGAACCTAAGCAATCTACTAGGCATGCAAACTCGTTAGGTATAGGAGTGTGACCATCTATTGAATTTCTTGTTCCACTTCATGATCCCTGCAAACATAGAGCGAAAAAATTTACAGGACATCAAACATCAAGATGAAGTTAGAGCCAGAACTTCAATTCGAAAATTTCCATTTTAAGCTGTATTTTCACTCTCCTGGATGAATTCTATTTGTGTTCATATTGTTGGGGATTAGAAGTCTATGACTCAGTAACGAGTTTTGCCTAAAAGGTAATACTTGTTGATCCAAACCTTAGGTACTAAAATCTTGTTAATCTTCCAATTATATAGTATTGTTATTTATCTTTCTGATATGCTAGTAAGGTTAGGCATCAATATATACAATTCGATTTTGAATCCACAAATGTATTCTTGGTGCTTTGACTGAAATTGTCTTTAGCTTGATTTGTGGCATGGCTACTGAAAATGAAACCTTCATCATTTGTTTTATTGGCTTTTCTTAGTCATTTTGATTCAAATCTATGAATTTGTACCTGGTTTATTGTATTTACCATTAAGTAAAAACTGAAATGGCACATTATGACTCTAAATAGTAAAACCAGCCATATATAAATAACCATTACAATTTCAGGCCTTCAGCAGCGGTATTTTTACAAAATAAACATATCAAGTTTCAACCAACCATCCTTGCTGAATGTGAGGCCTTCAATAAACTTTGCACTTTGCAGTTGGATGATTGCTCTTCCAATTCATGGCATAGCAGAAAAACTTTGATTAGCAAATTGGCCATTAGTAGATGCTTGATAATCATATTAAGAATCTAAATGGCTGGCTGGTACTTTACATAAAAAGAAAAAAAGAAAAAAAAGAAAAAAAAAGAGGATGATGTGAACTATTAACTCAACTGATGCTATGTGAATTCTACTTGTGGAGTACTAAGCAGCAAATAAACTTGGATTGGCAACACCACACTTTTTTTTTTTGGAAAGTAACTTTTCAATTTATTTGTTCATGTATAACTTTTTAATGTCTCACTTTTTCCGAGTATAATTATATTTTAATAAACTTTCAGCAAAAAATAAAAAAATAAACTTTCAGTAAAAATCTGCATTTGAAGGCACTTTAATCACCACCAAAAGCACATTAAAGAAACAACAGAGGAATCCAGTTTCTACAGGGAAAATTTCAGATTGTACTTTTGATGCTTACTAGGGTTTATACCTACAAATCCATGCTTAATATTTTAAGGGTAATTCCAGATTAGTATATTTTGGCCATTCTTCGCTCTCCTCTTGTCTCCTTTATTTTCTTTTGTTCCAAACTTACTAGAATCTATGATATTTTTAAAGGAAATGAATAAATAATGCTTTACCCTTCAATTGATAACATTCTAACTAACTGATTGCATTTGCATTATCCTAGTAGAAGATTTATAAATACCAGCTTTTAGCCATGACCGCTATGCGCGCAAAAAATGAGGCTGATGGGCTGGGCCTCACTCGGGCTCACAATCTATTTGTGATGTGGGCTTTGGATTTCCTGACTTGGGTAGTTCCTAACACGAAGACCTAATGAAGCAACTTCTCTTTATGAATTCCCTCACCCTCACTCACTACTACTATTCTCCTGTTGCTTTTTTGCTCATATTCTCAGTTTTCTCTGGAACCTTTCAACAACCCCCACTTCTTCCTTATCTTCTCATATTTATACCCCAATAATTAGTGGGGAGTTATGATTACTCTTGCTGTTAATGGTAGGGGAGGTCCAATGTCGTTATTGCTAAATGGATGTTTAGTTGGGAGTGGGGTGTGGTGAGAGTGGCATTGGAATTGGCTCCCCACTTTAGAAGGGGTGTTTAGTAGAGGTTTTTCCCAAGACGGTACCAATGTAACCTGGGTACAACGTCCCCGAGCAACCATGCTCTAGTTTGAGGTATACCTTGCCTGGCAACTCCTAGGCTACGAACTACTATGAACATATATAATAATGGTTCGCTTAATAGGTCTTGGGCCGGGCGCAACATTATTAGGCCTGGGCCCGTGGCCTTGGCAGGCTCAGGGCCCAGCTTTGGACAAGAGGGTCGGGCCTGTGGGCTGTACAGTAAAGTTGGGGTTCAAGGCCTAAATGGGTCTGGGAGTCCCGTGCTGTACAACCACCATTATCAAAACAATGTAAATAGTTGAGTTGGACCTTACTCAAGCTGTGAATTGCAATGTCCCTGTCCAAGTAGAAGTAGAGGCGATTGAAAATGCAGTTTACATGGCTATGCATTGCAACTTGGTCACAATATGCATAGAGGGTGTTTGCAAAACTTGTATTCAGGCCTTCTAGGGCTATCTTCATGTGTCATTGTTCCTTCGAGAATTGTAAGCATTATAGCTAAGATCAAAAGTTTAGTAAACTGTAATTATAAATAGACTTATCTCTTTTGATTGGGTCCCAAGAGTTGCTAACAGGGCTGCCCATATATTGGCCCGCTGGTATTTGCTGAATAGCATTTTTGGTTTCTTTGGCCTAAGCTCAGCTCCTCTGAATCTTTTGGGATGTAATTTTGGAAGATGTTGGTGTTGTTTTTCAACACTCTTCTTAATAAAAATTTTCCATTCAGCCAAAAAAAAAAAAAATGCAAACTCAAAAAAGCCACCACCTGGATAACTCCAAATTAGTTTGGTGATTGTGGCAACTAACTGGTTGGAGCATCATGCAAGAATCTTCTTTGAATTAAGACAAAATTTGAAAGGGTGTCAAATATCATACCACAAAGAAGTGCTTTTCCCATCTCCAATTTTTAGATCTTTTAAGTGTAGTATTAAGATCTTCTACAAGACTAAGAACAATACTTCTTTTTCTTGTCAATAGTAGACCATAAAACTCTGTTAGGTTCTAAGGATTAGAAACTAATGTATTGGAACTCTAATTTATATTGTTGGCAAACCATGTTCAAAACAGGTTTTAGTCTTGTTTAGACTTGCTCAAAGTGTATGTGTTTTATGTAAAGTTGGAATCGAGTTACTGTAGAATTTATTGTGCAATTCTGTCTAGCTCGATCGATCAAGAATTAGACTTGATCGATCGAAACTTGGGCAGAATATTTTTCTGCAGAATTTTCCAACTCAGCCCAAGCCCGTTTGATGTGTAGGGTTTTTTGTTTTGTCTTAAGTATAAAAGAAAAAACCCTAGCCACGTTTTGTGGTTGCTCCTTATGTTGTGTGTGTGAATCTTTTGTGAGATCAAGAGGTGGTTGCCTTCACATATACTTAGAGTTTCCAAGGTTCAAGATTATGTTAAGAACTTAGTGATCAACTCAGTTGCTACATTAAGAGCTTAAAGATATACAAGCAGGAGTGCTTGTACTTGCTGGAGAATCCAAAAAAGGAGTCTGTGGTCTCGAATCTTACACGTGGTCATGTCAGTAAATTTTCTACTGGTGGGTAGCAATAGGATGTTAGTGGTTTAAGTCGCTATTGTAAAACTTCGATTCTTTCATAGTGGATTCAGGTTTACCTTGAGGATAGCTTGGTTAAATCCTCCCTAGGTTTTTACCGGTGTGGTTTCCTGGGTCATCATATCTTTGTGTTCTTTATATTCCGCACTTTACATTGATATGATTATATGATTGTGTTAACCTAGATCTGGAATTTGGACTAAGTAATAACTTGGCTAAATAACTAGGTTAATCCGATTGTGTTTTTAAGGGGTCTAAAAATAAACAAGTGGTATCAGAGCAGGTTGCTTTCTTGTTGTAGATCTTTTTATTTTTGAGCTGATCTTTGACCCCTGTTGTTATGGAACACAGACACTCCCTTGTTATTCCACCTCACTTTGATGGGAATAATTATGCCTATTGGAAAGTAAGGATGAAAGCTTTCCTGAAATCAATTGATGAGAGAGTCTGGAACTCCGTTGAATACGGATGGGAGAAGCCCACTACTCCTGTTAGTGAGTGGCAAACTTCTCAAAAAGAAACAGCTACGTTCAATAGCAAAGCTATGAATGCTATCTTTAATGTTGTTTCTATGGAGGAATTTATGAGAATCTCTAATGTTGAGGTTGCTCATACTGCTTGGAATATCCTCCAGACTGTGCATGAAGGCACAAAGGTTGTTAAAATTAATAAGTTGTAGCAATTAACTTCTAAATTTGAAAGCATTAAGATGTCTGATGATGAATCTTTTGATAAATTCTATGCTAAGCTTAATGATATTGTTAATTCTGCATATAATTTGGGTGAAATCTATGATTAACCTAAAATTGTTAGGAAGATTCTTAGATCTTTAACTAAAGATTTTAGACCCAAAGTGACTGCCATCACTGAGAACAAGGATGTGGACTCCATCCCTGTTGATGAACTTGTAGGATCTCTTCAATCCTATGAGTTGGACCTACCTAAGACTAGCAAATCAAAATCAATGGCTCTCAAGTCTGTTGATGATGATCTCTCTACTACAGAGATTGCTTACCTTGTCAAGAACTTTAGAAATTTTCTTAAGAATAATAACAGAAGGGTAAGAGGTAATAAGACTGCTGAACCTAGAAATTTTAGGAGGAATGATCCCACTAAGGTTAATAACACTAAAAAACCTAAAGAAAAAGTAGGTTAACCTTCTAATAACTCAATGTTTTGGATGTCAAGGGTATGGTCATATGAAATTTGAATGTCCTACATACTTGAGGTCTAAGGATAAGGTTATGGTTGTAATCCTTAGTGATGATGAAGTTTCTGATGATGAGTCCGGTTGTGACGAGGATGGAAACTTCATTGCTTTCACTGCTACTGCTGTAGTCAATGAAAGTGTGTCTGCTGAAGAGAACCCTTCTGATGGGGAACTCTCTGAGGATGCAGATCTTCAAGAAGCCTACAATAAACTTTGCAAAGTTGCTGCAAAGGATGTTATGAGTGTTGAATCAGGCTTAACGAAAATTGCATCTCTTGAGCTTGATAAGAAAAACTTGCTTGTGAATTTATTTGATGCTACTGAACTTTTGAATAATGTGAAGACTGAGAATATGCTTTTGCTTGAAAAAGTCAAGAATTTGGAACATGAACTATTTGTTGCAAGAGAACAAACTGATAGGTCTGCAGGCTCCAAACTAGATCACATGCTAAGTGTTCAAAAGTCTCCCATTGACAAAACTGGCTTAGGTTTTGTAGAAAGAATATCTGTGTTTGCACCCCATTCCACAAACTTTGTTCCTTCTTCTTCCTCTGAACCCCCTATAAGTGAGGTTATGAGTGAGTCTGTTAAACCTGTAGAGGTCACACCTCCTAGGAAGATTAGAATTGATATGAAAGAGTCTAAACCTAAGGAGTCTACCCTTTCTAAGGACAAGTTGCATGATAAGCCTGCTTGGGTTTGTCATTTTTGTGGAAAGTCTGGGCACATTCGTCCAAACTATTTCAAGCTGCAAGCTACTAAGAGAGCAAACAAACCAAAAGTGTCTGTGCCTCAAGCACAAGATCTCATGGTACTTATTGGTGAATTGGTAAAGGCTCTAAACCTTTATTCCAATCTTGGAGTTGGTAATCATTCTCATGTGAATAAGAATTCCAATGCTCGAAAGTGAGTCTTTTTGGCATGGTCCTTATGCTTCATTGCTCTACTCTTTGTGACCATTGTTATTTGGTGTTTTTTTTTTTTTTTTTTTTTGTTTCTAGGACTTGCATTGCATAATATTCATGCATTTCATTCTAAGACTATTTTTGTTTCTTCTTTTCAAAATAAAAAATAAAAAGGAAAAGGAAAAAGGGAAGCAAATTGTGTTTTGCATTATTTTTCTTGGACTTGAAATCAAGGTTGGCCAATTTATCTTTACATAACATGTTTATGTACTTTGTTTAGCATGGATGAGCTTATTTATTGCACTTTACTAGTTGAAACTTCGTAGTGCATGTTGTGTGAGAAGATGTTTATAGTTTTTGATCACATGATTTTGATCTTGTAGTCACATGCTTTTGATTGTCGGACTTGAACTTATTGAGAAAGGCATAAATAACCATCTCACCATTGTTTACTAGTCAATCATGAACACCTTAGTGCATATCGTAAGATTTTGTGCTTGAGAAAGTGTAGCTAGGGCTGTCCATGGGTTGGGCCGGGTCAGTTTTGGGCCCAACCCGAACTCGACCCGCTGGCGTCGGGTGGAGGGGTAGAGGAACCTGGAACCGACCATTGGAAAAATCGGTCGAGTCGATTTCGGGTGAGGGTGAGCTTCGGTCGGTTTGGTCGGTTGCCGGAGTAAAAAAAATCATCGAAATCTGAAAAAAAAAAAAAAAAAAAAAAAAAAAAAAAAAAAAAAAAAAAAAAAAGTCGCTGGAATTTGAAAAATATCACCGGAATTTGGAAAATCATGCCAAAATCTGGAAAATCTTGCCAAGATCTGGAAAATCATGCCGGAATCTGGAATCTCTCCGGTGTCTTCATTTTTTCTCGCTGGGATCTGAAATTTTTCATTAAAAATTGCTGGAATTGGCCGGATCTGGCTAAATCCCACTAGATCTAGCTGGATCTGGTCGAGATCTCGCCAGATTTGGTCTAGATCTCGCCGGATCTGGCTTGATTTTGCAGGATTTGGCCGGATTTTTTTATACAACTTCGGTCGGGTTCGGGTTGCTCGAGTTTTGGAGAAGCAAACCTGCCACTTGACCTGCCGGTGTCGATTCTTGAGAACGGAAACCCGCCGCCGACCGACTGGATCTTCGGGTCGGCGTCAGGCGATTTGGTCGGGTTGTCGGGCTCCAATCGAGTTTGGATAGCCCTAAGTGTAGCACATGCACAAAAAGAACATAAGGTGTAGCCTCGGTTTAAATGTTAAAATTGGTGTGTACATTATCCCGACTGTTTTAATAAGTTTTTGAACAAATAAAATTTGTGTGTACAATATGAGGCATATCAAGAAACTTACATGATTGCAAGCTTGTTCTCTAGGAGATGTGAGAGTTATATGATGTAACTCTTTAGGTGATAGTCTCTTTCAAATTCAATGTGAGGAATTTTGTAGAAATTATGGTTCATTTCTATATACATATCACTTTACATGTATTTCAAGTTTTTGCTAGTTGCACACACTACACAAGTTACTCTTTGCTAAACTTTGTACATGTTATTGTGTGTGATTTTGGTTTGGCCAACCAAGTTTGTAAATTCCTTGAATTTGGTGCAAAATGTGTTTGAAGCTTGAAAATTTAAGAAGCATTGTTTGAACATCTTAATTTTGGGAAAACTTGGTTCAAAACAAGTGTTTTTAAAAAGCATTTCATCTCATACTCATGCATTTTATTCATAAAATCCAGTGCTTTGAGGAGTTTCTGCAATATTTTGCTTTGATTTTCAAAAAACTATTTTTTCCATAATTTCGACCAATTGAAAGTGTTTTTCGACTGATCGAAATTGCGATTAAATTTTTGGTTTGGTTCTGTATGTTTCGATCGATGCTCGATTGGTTCTGGATCAATCAAAGCATTTTCGACATCGAATCTGTTTTTCGATAGATCGAAAATCGTATAGAGAGTTTTTTAAAAATTGAGTTTCTCACGTGTTCTTCACTATTCAAACTTTTTTCAAAACTCTTTCTCTCTCTATTCGATCAGTCCAAGGGTCAAAGCAAGTTTTTTTGTCGTTTTCAATCAAATTTCTTCAAGGGTTTTTGTCATCTAGGGCCGGTAAGACCTTTATACCCCTCCTTTTTCTTTTATTTTCAGCTTTCATGCATTTTTGTCATGCATTTGGGCTTATTTTCATACCTAAGGGAAATTGGAATTTTTGATGATTCAAGCTTTTTCTTTAGAAATTGATCAATGGGTTTTTTTTGTGAGACAATATAAAACTGTTCTTGGTGAATTAATTTGATCAATTTGGTGAATTGAGAAAAATTGAAATTTCTAGGTTTTGAAACTACCCGAATTGGGGATTTTGTTCAAATTAAGTTTAATTGATAAAATTGGCTTGTTGGATTGATTAGTTTGATCATTATAAACTATTTTCTAACTTGTGTGATGATCAATTGGTCAATTTGGTACAAATTGAACAAGTGATTTTTCAAATTTTTGGGGTTTTTGTTATAAACTCTATGCTCAAGCCAATTTTGTGATTCTAAAATTAATTTGAACTTGTTATCACTACATTAGAGCATGCATCATGACATTTTATCTGTTCATGCATCATTAAATTGTTATTTCTATATTTTTTTGTGTGCTAACTTGCAGCCTGCCCTTGGTTTTTCTTGTTTCTTTTTTGTTCTTTTCTGTTTGTCTTTTCCTTTCCTTAGCATCATGCCTAGGAAAACTAGAGCCAATAGGACCTCCACTTCTTCTCCTTCCCCCACCTTTGCTAGTGATAGGTTCCTGAGTGAGAAAAACCAGGAAGCATTAAGAAGCTTAACCTTAGGAGAAACATTTGGGTTAAGAGAAAGGTTCTTTTAGATGAGCTAGATCCCGAGATTAGGCGTAACTTTGAGCGTAGGGGCTAGTTACCTTTATTGGATATTTCTCATCCCCCTCTGGCTACCCTGATCAGAGAGTTCTATTCAAACCTCTTTGTCCACTCCTATGATGCCAACACTCTCGTGAGGAGTTGGGTACGGGGTGTAGGGTACACCATTACCCCTTCAGTAGTGGCTGATGCCCTTGGGGTGCCAGTGGTCCAGCGGCCTGTCTACCCTTATAATGAGTCTCCTCCCTTGGATGACATCATGTCTTATGTCACTGGGTCTTCTATCCAGTGGGGTTATGATCCTTGGATCACCACTGCTGAGCTCACTGAGACTCATTATCTCTTCTTTAGGATTGCTTGTCATTCTTTTTGGCCTATCTCTCATCTGCACACCATTCCTTTAGAGCGTTGTACATTTTTGTATGCCTTGGTTACTGATGCTCCTATTAGCTTTCCTCATCTTTTTATTCGTTCCTTGATTGAGGTGCATAGGAGTAGTTCTACTGCTCATGCTTTGTTCTTTCCCATTTTTATTCACCAGATTCTTTTGCATCTCGGTTTAGTTGAGTTTCCCGCGTCTGAGCTTGTACACATAGTTGCTCCTATAGGTGCCACCTTTCTTCGGCAGAGGGCTGCTCAATTGAGAGCTAGCTCTAAATGCCCTAGGGTAGAGCCTTCCGGTGTTGCACCTCCTCCTCCCTCTTCTACAGATGATACTATGGCTGAGGAGCTCGTTGATCATGCTGCTAATGCTGCTGCTGCTGATGTTCCTCCACCTCCTACCTCAGAAGATTCAGACATTCGATGTATGTTGGAGACTGTCATGACCGTTCAGGTGGCTCATGGACAGATTTTGGTGGACATGCTTGATGAGCTTCGTGCTTTGCGAGCAGATTTGGAGCATTTGAGACGATCGCTTCCGCCACCTCCTTTTGATGATGTGTGATTGCCCTTTGACATTCTGTCACAAAAAAGGGGAGTACACTTGTAGAGGATTTTTGTAGTTGGGGGAGATTTTTGTACTTATGGAGCTTGTGGAGCTATTAGATTGTATCTAGGTGCTTCATTGTGTATTTACATTTTTTTTGGCTCATGATGTATTTTTTGTTTTTGATTGGGTTTTTCATGATAGGGGGAGATACATTGATTTGTATATATTTCTGGTTTCACATTACTTATTGATTTATATTTATGAGTTATTCATGATATAATTCTTTATTGTGTGTTATGTGAAATCAAGAAGTTATTTTTGTTTTACTTGTATTTTCCACACATGCATTTATGCGTTTGTTGAGTGTTTCAGGAAATATAAAAGTTGATTCAGTCGTGCTGCTGTCTACACTTGCAACTGATAGATAGTAGTTAGGTTGAATTTGTTGTGTTGGGCTATGTTTTTATATTGGGCTGTTTTTATGTAAACTTTGAGCAATTTTGTTTAGTTTTGTGTTTTGTCACGGGTTGCCAAAGGGGGAGTTTGTTAGGTTCTAAGGATTATGAACTAATGTATTAGAACTCTAATTTGTATTGTTGGCAAACCATGATCAAAACAGGTTTTAGTCTTGTTTAGACTTGCTCAAAGTGTATGCGTTTTATGTAAAGTTGGAATCGAGTTACTGCAGAATTTATTGTGCAATTCTGTCTGGCTCGATCGATTGAGAATTAGACTCAATCGATCGAAACTCGAGCAGAATGTTTTGCTGCAGAATTTTCCAACTCAGCCTAAGCCCGTTTGATGTGTAGAGTTTTATGTTTTGTCTTAAGTATAAAAGGAAAAACCCTAACCACGTTTTGTGATTGCTCCTTATGCTATGTGTGTGAATCTTTTGTGAGATCAAGAGGTGGTTGCCTTCACACATACTTAGGGTTTCCAAGATTCAAGATTATGTCAAGAACTTGGTGATTGACTCAGTTGCTGCATTAAGAGCTTAAAGATATACAAGCAAGAGTGCTTGTACTTGCTGGAGAATCCAAAAAAGAAGGAGTCTGTGATCTCGGAGTTGCACGTGGTCGTGTTAGTAAGTTTTCTTTCTACTGGTGGGTAGCAATAAGATGTTAGTGGTCTAAGTCGTTATTGTAAAGCTTCGATTCTTTCATAGTGGATTCAAGTTTACCTTGAGGATAGCTAGGTTAAATCCTCCCCAGGTTTTGATCGGTGTGGTTTCCTGGGTCATCATATCTTTGTGTTCTTTATATTCCACACTTTACATTGATATGATTATATGATTGTGTTAACCTAGATCTGGAATTTGGACTAAGTAATAACTTGGCTAAATAACTAGGTTAATCCGATTGTGTTTTTAAGGGGTCTAAAAACAAACAAACTCTCCTAATTTTTTTCCAATATATTGCTGAACTTGCCTAGGATACATGGAATCGTTGCCGCAGAACACTTGTTACTAGCTGAATGAAACAATCTTGTTTTAGTTGTAATAAACTAGCAAAAGAAAAATTCTTCTTGATAGAAAACATGGTGAGCATGTTACAACTTTTATTTGGTAGTCACTTATTTTCTCGCAAAAAAAAAAAAAAAAAGAGTAAAAGATTCACAGTACATTAGTTGGTGGTAAACACTAGTTTGTCTTAGGTCTTTTTAAAAAATAAAAATAAAAAATTTGTCTTATGGTTTTTGTTTATAGGTCTTTTTAAAAAATAAAAATAAAATTAATGAACAAAAAAGATAGGAGGGGCACCCGTTAAGACCGAATTTTATAATATAACTGATTCTTTGTTTTTATTAGTTTTTGCTATTTTCCAAATACAAGGAAGAACCTTTTGAAGCCTCCTTAATGAGTGTACAAGGATACCCGTCAATATAAATCTATCTCAATTTAAGATCACATCATTTTATGACCATCGAAATTACAACAACATATAGCGTAGGAATCAATAAATTAGGGACACGGATTTTCATTTCTCTTTGAATTTTTTTTTTTCAAAAATTTTTATATTATAAAAGTCATATTTTGGTGACTATTTTTATAATTTAGACTTATCATCTTAACAAGTAACAAAAAAAAATTGTGTTTCTAGTGTTTCTTTACTAGCATAGGAATAAGGATAATAGCTAAAGGAAAAGGTTTCTCTTTAAAATGCTTCTCCTCTCCATTCATGCAATTAATAAGGTTAAATAGCTTGCCGATTAGCTATTATGTTGAACCTGGACGTTCTAAAGTTATATTGAGCATTGAGAATCTTTGCTAAGAAAGCAGCTGAGTTCTGAAAATCAATTCTTAATTTAGGTGAGCCTCATGGGAGTATTTGAATTGCAATGGCAAATCAAATACTTGAACTTCCGAATTTAGTGGTGACCATAAAGTGCTATTGCCTACTCAATAATTTGTAATCAGAAATAAAAATTTAGAAATGTACAAATCAGCCACAGTTTTCTTGGCATACATGGTGCATGATGTACAAATCAAAATTTCCCAGAATCTGTACAAAATATAACATGCTTATTTATTTATCTTGCCTAATGCATAGTAAATATTTTATGGTATTTTTTTTATTGATAGGACCTAATGCATAATATTTATTTTTGACTTGCTAATGCAAATGTAGACCTCAGAATAAAAATTCTCATAAAATTCCTTCCTTTCCACTTCAGATATTTTCATTAGTGATGTATCCCTTGGCAATGGACAATACTCTCTTCCTCTGTAGTTTCAATAGGAAATAGAAAACAAAAATTCTAGTACCACAAAAAAATACCTAATTTTTGCCACAACTCTTCATGTGGTTGATTGTGATTAGGGGAAAAAAAATGGGTCTATGTGAAAGTGACAAGAAGCCAATCACAATTTTGTCCTTTCTCCCTGCAACAAATTTGAATCTCTAACAAAAACCATAACTCCCAAATAACAATTAAAGTTTCTGATAAATTTTTAGATAAAATTATTATTGAAAAACATGCAATCTTGAATAGAATTATAGAACTCAAAGGACAATTAAACGGATATAGATCATAAGCACTATGCTTATCTGATCCAATTCCAACACTAACACACTCAAAAGGACTTCTAATGAAGGATAAACCTTTATTCAAAACAGTAATAACTGAAAACAAAAGATAATTAATAGATAACAAAGGCTAAAGTGATCAGCAGAACTGCTGCATATCTGTCACCACTTAGTGGACTTTAGAGAGCATATAGCTTGTATGGCCGTGAGTAGAAGAAGGATAATAGCAGCACAGGTAGAAGTAGCTCTCCAAGGAGTGCTAAAATATTGATGCCACAACATTGCCCTCCATCTATGCAAAGGTTCCTTATATAATGCATTAAAATCTTCACATAGTTTCGAGTATTTAGAGTTTATATAATCCCATAAGATATTGGTGTTAAGACTGTTGATAGCTGATGTTGCTGCATTGCAGTCGCCAAGGTAATTAACGAGAATTCCCTTATCACAAAGTAAATCTACATCTCTAGAAGTATTGATAAGGAAATCCAAGATAACAAAGAAATCTGTAACATATGCTTGCCCTACATAATTGGATTGCTCTAATGCAATAATGTTTCGAATAAGACGTATTTTCTCATCATTTATCTTAATGCATGGGATTTCCAAAACTCCATTCTTAAAATCGAAACTTATGTCAAGAAAGCGTTTAGCCCCTCTATAAAATCCCTTCTCCTCATCAAACTCGACTCCCTTACACTTGACTCCTACCTCATGCAGCTGGATTGCAGAGTATAACAGTTTAGCCCCTCCAGATCTTCTTTCCGGTAATTGTTCACTTAGATAAAACAATCTAACCAGATCTGTGAAGTGTTCTATTTTTACATTGAAATTCTCAAAGGCCATCCTTTAAAAGTTGTAACATTCAAAGAATTTAAAAGCAAGTTCCCTTAAAGAAAGGGGTTTTATCTCTAATTCAGCCGTAAAGGTTGCTTGCTTGAATAGGATCTCTAAAACAAAAAAGGGAAGCTAATTTTCAAGAAATACCAAGTCATATTTCACAATTGGAGGCATCCATTCCGCTATCATAGGAATAGGATTGTTCCTTTCCAAATCTGGGATAAATTGTCTCAAGAAGTACTCAAGAATGAACATCCCATTCACCACGATCATTTTCACAAAATCATCACTGCTTATGCTAGATAAAGTGGTCTCTACATAGTAAGAGCGAATTTCTTTTTCCCTCGCTTTTATAGTCTCTAATAAATTCTCCAAGTCTATATTAGCACGTCTTTTGAAACAATCACAAAAGTGTCCTTTAAGCTTTTTCATGGTTTGTAATTTTGCATTGGAGCGGTGAATAGGACCAACTGAAATATGCAGAGGAGTGAAGGCTTGCTCATTTAGTTTGCGAAGGTGATCCGAAACATTGATCACCTTCGAACCTCCAGATTTTGTTCACATTACCAAAATTTCAATTTCAGTTGCAGTTGAAGAGCCTCCTGTCTATCAAGATAAGAGCCAGTAGGATTAAAAACGCTAGGTGAGGAACTGTGTGAAGTACAACACGTTATAATTTGACTTCAAAGTTCATTCTATAGCACTATCTTCTAATATGTTAAAATGCACTTTTGTTACAAGAACAATGATCATTTTATATATAATGTTCACAAACAATTTATAAAAAATAAATAAATTTAATCATCCTCCTTCATTGTCCTGTAAAGCTGATCACATAAAAGATTTGCAAATATTTTAACTGGATGACAATGGTAATTTTGAATGAAGAATTTTAAAATGGTTTCTTTTGAAACAATAATTAATTGAACAAATAATTTTGGTACTTAAATAATTTCATTTCATTTTTTTAATAGATGATTTCACTGTAGTTTGATAGAAACGTAGAGTAATTAAATAGCCAGATTGAATTGTTTCGTTTTAGTAGGTAAAAGAAGGTACTTTTTGATATATTTATGTACATACTTTCTACTTCCTATTACAATATTTGTTATTGTGATACTATGAAATTTTTTAATGTTTTATCAAAATTTATTCATTATGGAAATATATTGAAAAGGCACATTTTTTTTTTCTTTTAATGGGAATATGGTTTTGTTCAATAAATTTATCATCGAAGTTTGTCTTTGTACTTTAGTTAAATTCTAGAATTCTCACAAAATTTTTAAGTCAAAAGTAACTTTAATTAGGTTGAAAGTAGTTTTAACATATGGAAAAAGTTATTGAATGTCTAAGGGCTTGGTATAGGCAATATTTTTAGAAAAATTTTATGGGAAAAGAAAAAAGTAACGAATATTTTTAACAACTTTTTATACGGGTGATAACTGGACTCTTAACATATAAGCAAATTGAAAGTATTAAAATTTGTACGGATACTTGATATAAGATTTAAGTAGATTGACAATATAATTTAAGAAAAGCATAAAATTAACGTGGATTAACTTAATTGTTGAACTTTCACTTTAATTATGTATAGATTAATAATATTCCTTGCAGATTTTTTTATTTGAAAAAAAAAAAAAAAAACTAGAAGAGGGAGATTGAAATGATATCAATAGAGTAGATAAACTACATTCGACAATTGATTATCACAAGTAACTTAAAATTCATTAAAAAAATCATACAATATAATAGCAAGGAAGGTTTTTTTTTTTTTTGAGAAAGCATCATAGCAAGGAAGTTGATTTCGTATCGGAACCGTTTTGGATTTACTGCTATATATATTTATATATATAGTTTAAATAAAAGAATTTTAATAATTAAAAATTTACTAAACTAAATGTAAATAGTTTTTGATATATATATATATATATATATACATACTTGCTATCTCTTTTAATCTTGTCCACTCATTGTCTTCACTTTTTACATTTTATCATTTTTTTCCATCTTTCTTTTTATCCCCCTCCACATGTATGCTTTGAAATCTCAATTTACTTTTGTCCAATGTTATGGATATTTTTCTGTTTTGGCTAAAACGGTTGAAAAATCTCGTACTGGTATAAAAACGGGAAAGGTAAGCCCCTTATTCCACCTTCAATAAATACATGACCCTTTTTGTAAATAAGTATGGATTGGTGCTATTTACAAACACCAATCCATACTTATCTTGCCGAAAATCATCTCTTTTGTTAATAAACCATAATAAGAAAGCTTTAACACCACATTTATGAAAAATATAAAAAGCTATCAACAACATTTATTATTTTATCATTCTCCCAATAAAATGTTTCTAAAAATAGCTCTTAAACCAATACCTCAAGGGCATTGGTTAACATTTCCCTTACAAAAAAACCAATTTGGCTTTACCTATTTTTTGCTAAACAATTTGTATTTACCCTTTTAAAACCAATTACATTAGATTCATACGGTATTTTAAAAATTATCTATCTATACTATATATAAGAGGATTCTTATCTTTCAATTGGATTTTTATGTGGTTCAGAAATACCCATAAACCTTACCTAAGCAAAAAGCTTATCGTCCGTTTGGATGGAGGGGAGAAGGAGGGGGAGTGGAGGGGAGTAGAGTAGAGTTGGCTAAAAATAGGCTAATTTTGGGCTAAATCTACTCTACTCTACTCTACCCCCCTCCCTCCCCCTCAATTCAAACGGACCATTAAGAACAACCCGGTAAAAATATATTTCCAACTCCACTTAAATTACCTACAAAATAGGACGCCCCTTTCAATTTTCAAATACACGTCCATCTCTATAAAAAATATTCAAATACACACGTTAAAATTTTTTATACCTGACAATGCATTCCAATTAAATATCTGTATTCCATTTAAATTCAAATACTAGGCCTTAACCTACTTCTCCTTAAAAAAAAGCTCTTATCTTTATCCTTATCTTAATCTTTTCTCTATATCTCTACATAAAATAGATTCCTACGATCCAACACACATGTTAATCACCTCTTCATTGAATTCAAGTTTTTAATGCCTCATCTAAACAAAAGAGAGGAATTTTTCAAAAAAAGAAAAACTTAAACAAAGACACACGTTAATAAAAAATAAATAAATAAACAGCTCCCTAACTTCTTTTACAAAAAATAAATAAAAAATAAACTTCCTTTTAATCTCCTAATTTTTAGACTTACCCACCAGTGTATCATTGTTATTTTGGGGGGAAAAAAAAAAAACACCACTGAAAATCCATCCACCTTTTTACCTATGTACAACATTAAATGCCCCATTATCTAGCATACATACATTTGATCACCTATTTTATTTGAATTCAAATTTCATACTCCCCCATCTAATCCCAAAAAAAAATTGCTATCAGCTACTACGAGCTTTAAATACCTTACTCTATTTGTATATATTTGACGTTTCAGTTTTTACTTTCTTTGCACAAAGACTTGATTTCCTCAAGTTCTTTTTCTAATTCATCACCATCTCTTCACTGAGAAAGGTACATTTGCTTTGATATTGTTTTAATTATACTTTGTATTTTGCAATGTATTTTTCTTTTGGCTGAACTAATCTCATGTTTGATTTAATCTCCTATTATTTATTGCCTTTTCATAACTTTTATCTCTCTTTTCCAGGTTCTTCCTACAACTCCATTGATTTGCTCTAATTTTATTTTACTTTACACCATCTCTTTTTTAGGAAAATATTTTTTTTTTATTAACTTTTTAAACATTCATCACTTCTCTAGAATTTTGGTGAAAAGTTGTCCTAAAAAAAAAAAAGAGTCTTTGAGCACGCGCAATGCATGTGCTTAAAGGCTAGTTATTATTATTATTATTCAAAGATAAGACATGTTGTCCGTTAATAAAAAAACGATAGAAAATTTACCAAATAATTGTTGTATGGAAAGATTTAATTAGTATAAAAAAGAGATGATTTTCGGCAAGATAAATAACAAGAAATTAAATAAATAGATAGATAGACAATTGGAACTTAACGAGGAAATATATATTGTGAAAGCATACCTCAGTTACACTTGTTGACATATTGTTTATGTAGCACTAGCACTAGCACTAGCAGTCAAAGGCGAGATAGGAGTGCCGGACTGAGATGCAATTTGTGGGAAAAGAAAAAGAAAAAGATGAGAGAGGGCATCTGAGATTATGAGATACTATAAGGTATAAACTATAAAAGACCATAGCAATATATAAAGGGATTTACTAACGTGTGCCCTTACATTAAAAGACCACTGCAACTATTACGTCATTTATTCGTCGTGACCTTTCATCACATTTTCCCCCGTCTTCTTGTATCAACCTCAAGTAAGTCAAGCTGATACAATCCATACCTTACCGGGACACATTAGACATCAATCAATGTGAATCCTATTGCTATTGGAGGATGCAAAACCATGGTCTACATGCCAATCCAGAGAAGTCTATATTTAGATTTGTAGGTACAATTCTTTATATTTAAATTCTAATACAATAGAATAATCATCTGATTCGATCTTCTTAGAAAAGTCTTTAATTCAAGTATTGTATTGATGTAGTCTTGACTCAAACAAAAGATGTCCTCCACTTGGATTGGAAAGTGGAATGAAAGAACTTTGGAATGAAATTGCAATTAATCTCTGACTGTGTGCTTGTTAGAGATTTTTTGTACTTAATGTTCTTTGTGGGTTCTTCAAATTTTCTTAATCTTCAAAGATTTGTGGTGGAAGTTCTTTGTGGTGGAAGTTTTTGAATAGATGATTTCATTGTTAGTTTGATAGAGACGTAGAGTAATTAAATAGCTAGATTGAATTGTTCATTTTAGTAGGTAAAAGAAGGTACTTTTTGATATATTTATGTACATACTTTCTGCTTCCTATTATAATATTTGTTATTGTGATACTATGAAATTTTTTAATGTTTTATCAAAAGTTATTCATTATGGAAATATATTGAAAAGGCACAATTTTTTTTATTCTTTTAATGGGAATATGGTGTTGTTCAATAAATTTATCATAGAAGTTTGTCTCTTTAGGTAAATTTTGGAATTCTCAGAGAATTTTTAAGTCGGAAGTAACTTTAATTAGGTTGAAAGTAGTTTTAACATATGGAAAAAGTTATCAGATGTCTAAGGGCTTGGTATAGGCAATATTTTAGAAAAAATTTATGGGAAAATAAAAAGTTATTTGTACATTTCCATGGTTTTGTGTAAAACTATGTGTTTTTAATTAAAATGGTGCATAAAGAAAAAAAATACAAAACAAAATACAAAAATTCAACTCAAGAAAACTGCATGTGAAACTATGAATTTTGGCTCAACAAAAATTGACTAATAAAAAAAAAAAAAAAATCTAGAAACACAAAGAATGGCATAACATTTTCATAATACTTTTATAACTTTGTTAATAGGTAGATAGACATGGAACTTAAATAAGGAGGAAATATTATATTATTAAAGCATACCTCAGTTGACATATTGTTTGTGTAGCACTATTGCACTAGCAGCCAAGGGAGAGGTAGGAGTTCCGAACAGAGATGTGATTTGTGGGAAAAGAAACAAAAGAAAAATTCTAGATCTTGCTAATAACACGATGCAGGTTAGGTATAAATTTTTGTTGAAATATTTTACTTCTAAAGATACTTGCACCTTAAAAAAGTGAGAGAAAAAAATGTGAGGTTTTAAAAAGCTATACATAAAAAAAAAAAAACAAAAAACTGGGCTTATAAGCTAATGTATTGTTTACAGTTAAAGACTCAACTATTATGTCATTTATTCTCCGTGACCTTTCGTCACATTTTCTCCTATTTTTTTGAATCAACTTCACCCAGCCAGCTCTCTGAACTTTGAAGGTTAGGTATAGCTGATATGGTCCACTTCCAGATTTTGCTAATAACACAATGAAGGCTAGGTATAGTTTTTTGTTGAAATTTTTTACTTCTAAATGATACTTGCACCTTGAGAAAGTGAAAAAAAGTAAAAAAAAAAAAAAGTGAGGTTTTGAAAAGCTGTACATAAAAACGAAAAATTGGGCTTATTAGCTAATGTATTGTTTACAGCTAAAGACTCAACTATTACGTCATTTATTCTCCGTGACCTTTTGTCACATTTTCTCATGTTTTTTTGTATCAACTTCACCCAGCTAGCACTCTGAACTCTGTAGGTTAGGTATAGCTGATATGGTCCATTTCTAGATCTTTCTAAAAACACGATGAAGGTTAGGTATAGTTTTTTGTTGAAATTTTTTACTTCTAAAGGATACTTGCACCTTGAAAAAGTGAGAAAAAATAAGGAAAAATAAAAAAGAGGTTTTAAAAAGCTGTACATAAAAATGAAAAACTATAAAATGATTGTCCTCAAAAAATGAGCACACCAAACCAAAGCTTTGCACATTATTTTTGATAATTGGTTCACCTCGTATCAGATTAGATGGAGACTTTTTTCTTTCAACACAATAATTAAGTTAGCACCCAGCCAAAACAACAATAATTAAGTTATCACCCAGCCAAAACAACAATAATAAACAACAATAATTAAGTTAGCACCCAACCAAAACAACTATAATTAAGTTAGCTGTATCTCACTATGATAAGCAAGGGAGTCAATACCGTATCAAAGGCTGTATCGGTTTGGCCAGCGGTACGGTATATTTCGGATACCGATCAATACCGATGTACCGTTTCGGGTTTACCGCAAAATAATATATATATATATATTCATAACATTTAAAATAAATAAATTTAGTATCCTTTTAATAATGTTTTTACTAGTATATTTTTTTGTAATTATTAATATACTAATTAAGCTTATAAGTTATAAGTAGTAGATAAGAAAAAAAAAATACAAAATGAAGTTTATGGTGATGTCACTAACGTGTCTAGGTAGGAAAGTTGTTAGTTGTCAAAGGTGAAAAAAATTAAATGATATAAAAACTATGACTTCAAATGAAAGAATCAAGAAACAATAAATGTCTTCTTATCTTTTCACTCATAGATACTGGCTGCATTTTTTACTTTTTTCCTCTCCACACGTTTCCCTTTCTCTCAGTCACTGGCATTCACATCTTTCAATAAGAAAACTATTGCTGAGTCTTTTGACATCTTTCAATAAGAAAACAATAAATACTAGTCTCTCTCTATCTCAGTCACACTTTCCTCTCATCTTTTCACTCTTTTCTTCTCCACTTACAATTTCTTTACCACTCAAGATTCAGTGATAGGCCGTTGGCTTCAGTGAAAAAAGAGACGGTGAGTGCATGAGGTGATTCTAACTTCATTTTGCAAAGTTATTGTGCATTTTTTTTTTTTCATTTTTCTCTTTCTTTCTGCTGGGTTTTCTTAGCTTACTTAGTTTTTCACCATCCTGCCCTTGAAAAACATCAAAATTAACAACAAAAAAAAGCTTTTCACATTTCGGCCCGATATCCATTTACCGGCCGGAACGGCTAGATTTCACCGGTACGGCCGGTATTTTTCCAGTATGAAACATAGGGGTATTCTATATCGGATTGTTGGCCGGTACGGTACATAATTGACTTCCTTGATGATAAGATGATTAATTGAGGCCAACATGGTTCATGTTTTCTACTTTGTTGAAACTTTTGCTAATATGTCACAAAAATCCAAAGCACTTTTTCTTTGGCACTGGCATTAGATTTGACACAAAATTATCAAATAGAAAGATGAAGAAAACACAGGATCTGTTTGGTACATCGACTTAAATGCATGTTTAACATTACACATTTTTTCACCCACACATATTTCTAAAAAAACTAAAAACTGTTGTTTAAACACACGTACCAAACGCGGCCAAAAATTTGTAAAATGCTAGTGTCTTTTTTTTTTTTTTTTTTTTTTAAGTAATGCTAGAGACACAAAATTTTTCACAACTATTATGATTAGATTAATGTCACTTTCATATGAACTCACTATTAACATCATCTTTATTAGCACTGATTACAACTACAAATAAGTTTTTTTTTTTTTTCCCTTTTTCTAAATGGATGCATTACTGTGGGGGAGTAAAGCCAAAGCCCATGATCGGGGCCCAGGAATAACGACTCATCAGAACCAAGTCCGAGGAGGAGAAATCATAGAGGACCGTTGTAACTTGCAGCAGAGTGCGTGGGTACCTGAGAAGGCTGATCCGAGAGGAATACCCTCCTCGGACCTGGCGCCCCTTTTTGTTGTGAGGTTCCTCGGCTCTCCTTTAGCCCACTTTCCAGGAAGTTCCAGAGGCAAGGATAGGATGCCAATGTGTATGGAAGGGATAAGGATGCGGAAATATCTTGAGAAAAAGCTGCTATCACCGCATTAAATGCTTTGCAGCTACTTTCCTGGCCGCATTTATGTGGAGAAGACCCCTGAACAGTGTTGAACGTGATCTTTATCTCCAGAAAATCAAAAAGCTGTAAAGAAGGAAGTGGAAACTGAAGTGTCAGGCTAGACAACAGACAAGTGGACGATGGGATCAAGGAAGGAAGGACTATATAAGGGAATGAGCCTTTCATAAAAGGAAAAAAGGAGAAAAGATGGAGAAAGAGTGATTGTAGCATCTAGAAAGAAGTAACCCAAAAGAAGGCATCTTGATTAAGTTCATTCCCCTCGGACTTGATCAGAACCCGTCAAAATTGTCCAAACCTCGCTCCTCGGATAACCTGTTCAGGTGTTTTAGCCTCCTCGGCCAAGTGCTCAACCCTCAATAACTGTTGTGAAAATCTCTATTAGCCCAATTCTTCAATCCACTCTCTTATAAATTTATTGTATTGGGCTTGTTGGGCCCATTCCCTGTTTCCATCAAGGTGTGGGCTACAATCTGTGACCCTACAATTGGCGCCGTCTGTGGGAAGAATTAGCGCCAGTAGAAATTTGCAACAGTTATGGCTGGTTCAGGACCACAACAGGCCAGTCCGCCTCACGCAGAATCAGTAAATGTCAGGCAACCAGACGAACTTCCCAATTTCGAACAAGAAAACCACGTAGATAATCAACGTGAAGGTAGTTCACGGACGACCCATGTGAGGAGAAGTGGTTATCGACGAAAGAGCCATCTGGCGCAAGAGCATGCTGATGAACAAGACTTGCAACAGGAAATAGATGATTTGAAAAAGAAGCTTCGTCGAGCACAACGAAGTCATATCCCTTCGAATTCTGATACCTCCTCCGCCGATGAAGAGGAGGATGGTTACAGGAACTCATCAGAAACTCCTCCCAGTGAATCTTACTCCTATGAAGAGGAACGCTCTCACAAAAGGAGGAGAAAAAGCCCGTCTAGGAAGGGAGCGGGGGCTAAACAAATGAAGAAGGCCTTGACCCAAATTTCTAAGTCTCCCTTTACGCGGGGAATAGAAAGGGCAAGGCTTCCCAGACGCTTCCATCAGCCTACGTTCTCTATGTACAATGGACGCACCGATCCTGTAGAACATGTGAGCCAGTTCAGACAGAAGATGGCGGTTTACTCTCAGGACGAAGCTTTGCTGTGCAGAGTATTTCCTTCAAGCCTAGGACCGATGCCGATGAGGTGATTTGACGGGTTAAAGACCAATTCAATCGGTTCCTTTAAGAGGCTCACTCAGTCATTCTGTTCCCGGTTTATCGCATGCAGCAGAGCTCCTCAACCCCTTGATTCGTTGCTGTCAATGACAATGGGGGAAGGGGAGACTGTGAGGTCATATGCCGAGAGGTATTGGGAAGTGTTTAACGAGATCGATGGGGACTTTGAGGAGGTTGCTGTCAGAACCTTCAAGGTTGGCCTTCCCTCTGAACACGGACTGAGGAAATCCCTGACAGGGAAACCGGTCACCAACTTACAACAATTAATGGATAGAGTGGATAAGTATAAGAGGATAGAAGATGATCAGCAACAGCAGCAACAGGGAAAAGGAAAAACCAAGCTTGTCCCGCAAGAAAGGAGGGAGTTCAGGCCGGACAGGTACAACAATAACCGGCCAAGAAGGGATTATGCCGAGCAGCAAGCGTCCAGTAACAGCCAAATAGTTGGAGCTGTATTCCGAGAGCCCGTGCATCAAGTCCTGGAGAAGATAAAAAACGAGCCCTTCTTCAAGTGGCCCAATAAGATGATGGGGAACCCCGAGAAGAGAAACCGAAGTCTCTATTGCCAATATCATAGAGACCATGGGCATACCACTGAAGACTGCAGAAGTTTATGGGATCACCTTGACCAGCTTGTTCGGGAGGGTAGACTAAAGCAGTTGTTGCACCACTCCAATAGTTTGGGTACTCTTACAGATACTCGGTCAGAGAGGGGGAATCCTCCAGGACCTCCTCTCGGAATCATTAATGTTATTTTCGCAGCGCCTGGCAGAACAGGGTCATGCCCTTCCAGAGTGATGTCAGTTGCTCGTCTGTACCCTGAGGATGATTCTCACGAGTCAAAGAGAGCTAAATTAAGTCGACCCTTGGTCATGGGATTCTCGGACGAAGATAAGATTGGAACCGTCCAACCTCACGACGACGCCCTAGTAATTACCCTCCGTATCGGGGGTTACGATGTAAAGAGGGTAATGGTGGACCAGGGCAGCGCAGCCGAGATCATGTACCCCGACCTTTTTAAGGGGTTGAATCTAAGAGCCGAAGACCTGACGCCCTATACTTCCCCTTTAGTGAGTTTTGAGGGAAAGACTATTTTTCCGAAGGGACAGATCAGACTGCCGGTGCAAGCCGGAACGGAGATAGTCGAGGTCGATTTTATAGTAGTCGACGCCTACTCCCCCTACACGGCGATTGTTGCAAGGCCTTGGCTTCATGCCTTAGGAGCAGTCTCTTCCACCCTGCATCAGAAGATCAAGTATCCCTCCGGGGAAAAGATAGCAGAGATATTGGGTGATCAAACCGTGGCACGGCAATGCATGATAGCAGCTATCCGACATGAGCCTGAAGTAGAATCTGGGGCTCGAAAAGAGGAGCTATAGCAATCAAAGCCCCCAGTGTTGTCCGAAGAAGAGTTATTCGAGGATGCGAAATGTGAGGATCTTGTAAAGATCATGATAGGGGATGACCCTGAAAAATTCTTTCAAGTCGGATCTCGACTACCCCAGTCAGAGAAGGAGGAATTGGTAGAGTTCCTCAAGCGGAACATAGACATCTTCGCGTGGAATGCTTATGAGGCTCCGGGGGTAGACCCAGACTTCATTTGCCACCATCTGAATGTTAATCCAGCAATAACCCCCAGGAAGCAACTCTCTCGTCGGCCGTCTAAAGAGCATGCAGAAGCGGTCCGACAGGAAGTATCGAAGCTAAAGAAGGCAGGGGCCATCAAAGAGGTGTTCTATCCTGAATGGCTGGCAAATACGGTGGTAGTCAAGAAAAAGACCGGGAAGTGGCGAGTATGTGTTGATTACACAGACCTAAATAAAGCCTGCCCTAAAGATCCATTCCCCATGCCCAAAATTGATCAGCTGGTAGATGCCACAGTCGGCCATCCTCGGATGAGCTTCTTGGATGCTTTCCAAGGTTATCATCAGATACCTTTGGCATTGGACGATCAAGAAAAAACTGCTTTTGTCACGCCAGTAGGGAACTACCACTACAAGGTGATGCCTTTCGGTTTGAAGAACGCGGGATCCACTTACCAAAGAATGATGACAAGGATGTTTGAGACCTTATTGGGGAAAAACATGGAAATTTACATAGATGACATGGTGGTGAAAAGCAAAAGAACATCTGAACACCTTGAAGATCTTCGAGCTGTCTTCGAAATTCTCCGAGGTCATAAACTACGTTTGAATGCCGCTAAATGTTCGTTTGGTGTCGGATCAGGCAAATTCTTGGGTTATATGGTTACTCATAGAGGAATTGAAGTCAACCCCGACCAAATTAAGGCCATCATCGATATGCGAGCTCCTCGAAATTCGAAGGAAGTCCAAAAACTAACTGGAATGACCGCTGCGCTGAATAGGTTTATATCTCGATCGGCGGACAGGTGCCGACCTTTTTTCTTGCTGATCAACAAGTGGAAAAGCTTCGAATGGTCGGCGGAATGTGACGCGGCTTTCCAGCAGCTTAAGGACTATCTTGCTCGGCCTCCGGTCATGTCAAGCCCTGAGCCGGACGAGGTCCTTTTTGCCTACATTGCAGTGGCCTCCCATGCAGTAAGCTTAGTGCTAATAAGAGTTGATAATGGCGTGCAACGGCCAGTATACTACGTGAGTAAATCACTACATGAGGCAGAGGTACGCTACCTTCCGCTGGAAAAGGCCATACTAGCGGTGGTGCTTGGCACATGCAAGTTACCTCATTATTTCCAGGCGCACACGGTGATTGTTCTTACCCAACTCCCACTAAAGGCCGTACTTAAAAGTGCAGATTACACGGGAAGGATAGCCAAATGGGGCACAATTCTGGGAGCTTTCGATATTAAGTACATGCCTCGTACCTCGGTTAAAGGCCAGGTACTGGCCGACCTGGTGGCAGAATTCACCGAACCAGAGACAGAGAGTCAGTTAGCATCAGAAGGAAGAGATGTAAAATTAGCCTGTGGCATCACCAAGTGCCCCCCTCCGACGTGGGAAGTGCATGTAGACGGAGCATCAAACCAAAAAGGAGCGGGCATTGGGCTAGTGTTGACATCTTCAGAGATGATCACCGTTGAAAAGTCGTTAAGGTTAAACTTTCCTGCCACGAATAACGAAGCAGAGTACGAAGCAGTACTAGAAGGAATGACCATGGTCCTAAAGATGGGAGGGAAGTCCATTAACCTTTTCTCGGATTCAAGGCTAATAGTGGGTCAAGTCAAGGGTGAATTTGAAGCCAAGGATGAAAGAATGCGAAGCTATCTTAGCCAAGTGAAAGCCTTGCAAATGGAGTTCGAATCTTTTAGCTTGTTGCATGTCCCAAGAAGCGGCAACACGCATGCGGACTCCTTAGCCACTCTTGCAACTTCCTCGGCACAAAACTTGCCCCGCCTAATCCTTATCGAGGACCTGCATCGACCCTCGATAATAGCAAACGTAGTACAGGTAGCTCAAGTAAGAATGGGGCCGAGCTGGATGGATCCCATCGTGCAGTTCTTAAAGGATGATATTCTACCCGAAGATAAAATGGAGGCCGACAAAGTAAGAAAGAAGGCTCTAAGCTATTGGCTGTCGCAGGATGATGAACTATACAGGCGTTCCTTCTCTGGACCTTACCTGCTCTGTGTCCATCCCGTTCAAACGGAATCACTCTTAGAGGAGATGCATGAGGGAATCTGTGGAAGTCATACTGGAGGCAGATCCTTGGCACATAGGGCCATCACACAGGGCTACTGGTGGCCGAATATGCAGAGAGAAGCTTTGGAGTACGTCAAAAAGTGCGATCAGTGTCAACGATATGCACCAGGTATACACCAGCCCGGAGGAATCCTCAATCCGATATCTAGCCCATGGCCATTTGCTCAGTGGGGCTTAGACATCGTCGGACCATTTCCTAAGGCTGTGGGAAACAAAAAGTATCTGATAGTTGGTACTGACTATTTTACCAAGTGGGTTGAAGCCGAGCCTCTGGCTAATATCCGAGATGCGGATGCGAAAAGGTTTGTCTGGAGGAACATTGTTACTCGATTCGGTGTCCCACATGTACTCATCACAGACAATGGACTCCAGTTTGACAGTAAAATGTTCAGAGACTACTGTGGAGAGTTGGGCATCACTAACAGATATTCTACTCCGGCTTACCCTCAAGGGAATGGACAGGCTGAAGCTGTAAATAAAGTCATACTCAGCGGATTGAAGAAAAGACTAGATGATGCGAAAGGCAGATGGGTGGAGGAACTCCCACATGTACTTTGGACATATAGGACCACACCTCGGAGGTCCACCGGAGAGACCCCCTTCTCAATGACCTATGGAGTTGAAGCAGTTATCCCCTTGGAGACTGGGTTCCCAACGATGAGAACAAGTTCATTCAATCCAAAGGACAACGATGGAAACTTGGCGAGAGATCTGAACTTAATCGATGAGAAAAGGGAAAACGCAATGGTCCAATTGGCTCATTACCAACAAAAGCTGAGGCAAGGTTATGATGCCCATGTCAAGGCAAGGCCTTTGGTCCCAGGTGACCTGGTACTGCGCAAAGTCGTGGGCTCGGCAAAGAATCCTGCTTGGGGAAAACTAGGGCCAAACTGGGAAGGACCATACTGCATCACCTCCAACGCAGGCATTGGAGCATATTACTTGGAGGACTTGGATGGACTTGTAATACCTCGCCCTTGGAATGTCAATAATTTGAAAAGGTATTATTATTAATAAACTTATGTTTGATCAAAATTTGTTCTTTACATTCAATATGTATACCTCTTTCCATACCTCTCGACATTCTTTGAAGTGTTTAAACTTAAATCCAATCATGCATGAGTCCTCGGACCGGATGATTTGGGTTAGTTAACACCCTCGTTGTGTGAAGTGTTTAAACTTAAATCCAATCATGCATGAGTCCTCGGACCGGATGATTTGGGTTAGTTAACACCCTCGTTGTGTGAAGTGTTTAAACTTAAATCCAATCATGCACGAGTCCTCGGACCGGATGATGTGGGTTAGTTAACACCCTCACTGTTCTTTGAAGTGTTTAAACTTAAATCCAATCATGCACGAGTCCTCGGACCGGATGATTTGGGTTAGTTAACACCCTCACTGCTCTTTGAAGTGTTTAAACTTAAATCCAATCATGCATGAGTCCTCGGACCGGATGATTTGGGTTAGTTAACACCCTCGTTGTGTGAAGTGTTTAAACTTAAATCCAATCATGCACGAGTCCTCGGACCGGATGATGTGGGTTAGTTAACACCCTCACTGTTCTTTGAAGTGTTTAAACTTAAATCCAATCATGCATGAGTCCTCGGACCGGATGATTTGGGTTAGTTAACACCCTCGTTGTGTGAAGTGTTTAAACTTAAATCCAATCATGCATGAGTCCTCGGACCGGATGATTTGGGTTAGTTAACACCCTCGTTGTGTGAAGTGTTTAAACTTAAATCCAATCATGCACGAGTCCTCGGACCGGATGATGTGGGTTAGTTAACACCCTCACTGTTCTTTGAAGTGTTTAAACTTAAATCCAATCATGCACGAGTCCTCGGACCGGATGATTTGGGTTAGTTAACACCCTCACTGCTCTTTGAAGTGTTTAAACTTAAATCCAATCATGCATGAGTCCTCGGACCGGATGATTTGGGTTAGTTAACACCCTCGTTGTGTGAAGTGTTTAAACTTAAATCCAATCATGCACGAGTCCTCGGACCGGATGATGTGGGTTAGTTAACACCCTCACTGTTCTTTGAAGTGTTTAAACTTAAATCCAATCATGCATGAGTCCTCGGACCGGATGATTTGGGTTAGTTAACACCCTCGTTGTGTGAAGTGTTTAAACTTAAATCCAATCATGCATGAGTCCTCGGACCGGATGATTTGGGTTAGTTAACACCCTCGTTGTGTGAAGTGTTTAAACTTAAATCCAATCATGCACGAGTCCTCGGACCGGATGATGTGGGTTAGTTAACACCCTCACTGTTCTTTGAAGTGTTTAAACTTAAATCCAATCATGCGTGAGTCCTCGGACCGGATGATTAGGGTTAGTTAACACCCTCGTTGTGTGAAGTGTTTAAACTTAAATCCAATCATGCACGAGTCCTCGGACCGGATGATTTGGGTTAGTTAACACCCTCACTGCTCTTTGAAGTGTTTAAACTTAAATCCGATCATTCACTAGTCCTCGGACTAGACGACTTGGGTTAGTTAACATCCAAATTGTTCTATGAAGTGTTCTCACTTAAGTCCCACCTCGGACAAATTGTTCTATGGGTTTAGTTAATTTGTCAACTTCCAGGTCTTCTTAGTCAAGTTAGGCGTTCGTTTAACGCGAGTCTAAAAAAAAAACGCAATGACAGCAGAGAGATTTACTACTACTTGCTATGATACGTAAAACGAAAAGAGTACACTTTCATTAATGATTGAAACAAAGTACAAAGCCTTAAAATTATAAGTGTAGAAAACAAAAAAAAAACGTTAACATAAATGTCCTAGGCCTTAGTCTTGAGGTCTTGGTGGTCGGCTACTTGTTTGGACTGCGAAGAGGCAGCATCCGGAGCATTACCTTGGGAGGCCTCGGCGCTTTCCCCCTGACCGGCCTCTTGAAGTGGGGCCGTTGGGACTTCCACAGAAGCTGGAAGACCTTGGTTTGTCACAGGACCTTCAGACACTGGGGCTGGCTGCTCTGGGGGAGGAGGATCAGAACCTGAGAGCGGTTGGATATCAGGGTCATAATACACGCTCTCAGGCCTCCTAAGTCTGGAATCAGCAGGGACCCCAGCGGCGTCAAGGGCTTTTTCCCAAGTAACGTCGCAGTAGTCCCTGGCGACGGAGGCAAACTCCTCGGTTAATCTGCTCTGAGTCTCTTCCACCCCCAGAGCATAAGAAGCTTGTTTCTCGGCCTCGGCTGCTTCTTTCTGTAGCTGTGCAGCTTCCTTGGCCTGACGGAGCTCTTCGCGCAGACCTATCACCATCTGCTTCTCCGTTTCTAAATTGATCTGGCAGAGGTGCAGCTCGCCACGAATAGTCTCCGCCTGCTTCTCTATATTATTCCTACCAGCCTCAGCGCTGGCCTTATCTTGGTTGGCCTTCTTCACTTGCTCGGCCAACTGCTTCTGCTGTGTCCTCAGCACGCTCAAGTCGTCCTCCGCAGCGTCTCGGGCCTGGTGAGCAGTCCTTGCCTCATCGCGAAAGCGCTTTGCCCACTCGTCGGCCACGTACACTTGCTGCGTGACCTATTAAGCAAAAGGAAGAAACGTCTTAGACTTTAGAAATAATGCGTAAACCAAAATTTTCTTTATGAAGTAACTTACCATGGCCAAGTCCCTTTTCATCGAAAGGAGCAGATCAGGGTATTCAAAGCTCCTATACGCCGCCATGTCCGAGGGAAGGAGGAGTGGTTGTAGCAGAGCGTCGGCCAGGCGACCTGCATGGCCACCTCGAAAATGCCGAAGTGAGGCATCCATCCTGATAGGGCCGCCATCAACCTCTAGCTCGGGTGACCAGGTTTGTGGCGGCTGACGAACTTGGGCCGCAGGTCTCTCCTCGTGGCTCTCCACGGAGTGGGACCTCCTACTCCTTCGCTCTGGTGCAGGCCTGGCCTGTTTACTGCCCCTTGATGGGCCTAACCCCCCCTCCTCGGCAGGCTCCATTGGCCTCTTCCTCCTCAGATCCGGATTCGGTTTGAGCCCAAGATCAGCAGAAGCTTGGGACGGAGGAGGAGGAGGAGGTGCGGTTTGTATAGACTTGCCTTTATCCTGAGGGGGCGGCCCCTTATTCCTGCCCCTCATCAACTCTTTCAAAGACGGGTCAGACCGGGGGGCCATGCCTTCCTCCTCGTCGGTTGAATCGTCAATACAAGTTATTACCTGAGCCGGAGGATGCACGCTAGACTGCTCGTCAGCCCCTCCCTCGGCGTCTGATATATGTACTGTTTCCTCTTCGAACCTAAACTTGTCAATTTCTAGTTCAAGGGAGGAAGACGAGGCTGTCTCTTCTCGGAGGATGGCCTCCCCAACTGTTACTTCACGTAGTGGTTTGGCAGCAAGGGGAATCCCTTGTGGAATGGGATGATCAACCGGGGGAAGGTCGTAGTCGGCGAGGAAGTTTGGCCGAGACACGTCAATGCGCGCCAAACGATAGTCTCTCGCTCGGATGGAGTTGCCGACGTCTAGAAAGGACCGAGATATGGGCTCAAAATCCAAGATGAGGTGGACCGCCCGTAGTTGGCCGTCGTCGTTCACGAAAATTTCTGACCTAAGCAGATAATTCAGTGCGGGAACGTTGATCAGGCTCAGCTTCGGATTGGTAAGGAATTTATCTGGAAAAGTAAATCACGTTATTAAGCCTCGGCTATAAAAAAATATATACTAAGCGACGCTAATACAAAATAACTAAGCAAACAAACAAAGGTAACGGAACAATCCCTAATACTAAAGTTAGAAATCCTAGGTCTAAAGTGCTCCACCTGGTGTCCCGGCCTTGGTTGGGCAGGCTAAGCCGTCGCTCCAAGGCCCTGACAGGATCAAGTAGTCGTCCTTCATCCCCTTATTCGACTTGGGTAGGCAGGACACCAGTTTGACCACGTTGTTACGGGACTTAAGGTAAAAGCCTGCCCGGGACTCAATATGGCCTTCGTATAGGTGGGCGACGTCGTGCCACGTCAGTCCTAGCCTCAGATGCCGGTCCAAGGCGTCGATTGACCCTAGTACTCTAAAAAAGTTGGGGGCACACTGATGGGGGCACAACCTATGGGCGCGAAGGTAGTCCCGTGTGATCCTACCCATGGGGACGGTCATTCCCCCTTCTATAAAGGCAATCATAGGGATGACCACCTCTCCTCTTTTCCGTTCGAACTCCACTCCCTCTGTGGTGCAATGACGCACCATCACCTCCTGGGGAATATGATACTTCTCCTTGAACAGCTCTACTTTGGCCGGAGTGTTCACTAAACGCTCGAATCTACCCATGGTTAGTCTCTATAAGATGAGGTAGGTAGCCGAGGAGGTTAGCCGAGAGTACAATGGAAGTTGGAATACGAAACTTACGTAGAAACGAACACGGATTGCTTCTCTGGTCACCGGAAGTTGTAATGCTGGTCACTGGAAATTGGTAGGCGCCTGGATATGAACACTGAAGTTGTAAGCTCTGATAAGGAACTGAAAGAGACGCCTAGAAGTTTTTATAGTGGGGAATGGGAAAGGGAAGAACCACAATCCCGCCCAAATATTGGAGTTGCGATCTGGATCGTTGATTCGTATTTCACCGTAGGATGCCTGGTTGAAACGGATTTCCAAGCGTTTAATGATGATTGTGCGAGTTCCCAAGCGTCAGAAGCCCTCGCGAAATGGCAAAAATAGCCCCTACACGCGCCTAAATTTAAATGCAACAAAGGACTACATCGTAATTACATTTATACATCAAAATCCTAATTTTCCTCCTCGGATCAGAAAGAAAAATTAGAATTTTGAGGGGCTACTGTGGGGGAGTAAAGCCAAAGCCCATGATCGGGGCCCAGGAATAACGACTCATCAGAACCAAGTCCGAGGAGAAGAAATCATAGAGGACCGTTGTAACTTGCAGCAGAGTGCGTGGGTACCCGAGAAGGCTGATCCGAGAGGAATACCCTCCTCGGACCTGGCGCCCCTTTTTGTTGTGAGGTTCCTCGGCTCTCCTTTAGCCCACTTTCCAGGAAGTTCCAGAGGCAAGGATAGGATGCCAATGTGTATGGAAGGGATAAGGATGCGGAAATATCTTGAGAAAAAGCTGCTATCACCGCATTAAATGCTTTGCAGCTACTTTCCTGGCCGCATTTATGTGGAGAAGACCCCTGAACAGTGTTGAACGTGATCTTTATCTCCAGAAAATCAAAAAGCTGTAAAGAAGGAAGTGGAAACTGAAGTGTCAGGCTAGACAACAGACAAGTGGACGATGGGATCAAGGAAGGAAGGACTATATAAGGGAATGAGCCCTTCATAAAAGGAAAAAAGGAGAAAAGATGGAGAAAGAGTGATTGTAGCATCTAGAAAGAAGTAACCCAAAAGAAGGCATCTTGATTAAGTTCATTCCCCTCGGACTTGATCAGAACCCGTCAAAATTGTCCAAACCTCGCTCCTCGGATAACCTGTTCAGGTGTTTTAGCCTCCTCGGCCAAGTGCTCAACCCTCAATAACTGTTGTGAAAATCTCTATTAGCCCAATTCTTCAATCCACTCTCTTATAAATTTATTGTATTGGGCTTGTTGGGCCCATTCCCTGTTTCCATCAAGGTGTGGGCTACAATCTGTGACCCTACAATTACTTATATGATTTTATACGTTGTTATAGTTGTTTTTGCATAAACAATTTTTGCAAAATAAAAAATGGTAAAAAAAATGTTAGCAAAATTTAAATAAAATATTTTAATTAGTAATTTTAAATCTCAAATGCATGAAAAATGGTTTTTAAATACAAAATTATAATCTAGAAAGTTAATTACAGTAAATGTTATTTAATTGATATTAAATGTTTTATAAAATAACTTGAATCGCCTTAGGCCTTAATCTAGATCAAGCCGCCTTAGTTTTATGTCATGTTACCCACCTTGTCTTTCTCTTGTAAGCCATGTTAGCTACATCATTTATTCTCTGTGACCTTTCGTCACATTTTCTCCTATCTTCTTGTATCAACCTCGAGTAAGTCTAGCTAATATGGTCCATACCATTTACCGGACACATTAGACATCAATCAATGTGAAGCCTATTTCTATTGAAGGATGCGAAGCTGTGGTCTACACGCCAATCCAGAAAAGTTTATATTTAGATTCTCTATATTTAGATGTGTAGGTACAATTCTTTATATTTAGATTCTAATACAATAGAATAATCGTTTGATTCGATCCTTTTAGAAAAGTCTTTAATTCAAGTATTGCATCGATGTAGTCTTGACTCGAACAAAAGATGTCCTCCACTTGGATTGGAAAGTGGATTGAAAGAATTTTGGAATAAAATTGCAATTAATCTCTAGCTATGTGTTAGAGATTTTTTGTACTTCGCGTTCTTCGTGGGTTCTTCGAATTTTCTTAATCTTCAAAGATTTGTGGTGGAAGTTCTTTGCAGTGGAAATTTTTTAATAGATGATTTCATTGTTAGTTTGATAGAGACATAGAGTAATTAAATAGCCAGATTGAATTGTTTCATTTTAGTTGGTAAAAGAAGGTACTTTTTGATATATTTATGTACATACTTTATACTTCCTATTACAATATTTGTTATTGTGATACTATGAATTTTTTTAATGTTTTATCAAAATTTATTCATTATGGAAATATATTGAAAAGGCACAATTTTTTTTATTCTTTTAATGGGAATATGGTGTTGTTCAATAAATTTATCATAGACGTTTGTCTTTGTACTTTAGTTAAATTTTGGAATTCTCAGAGAATTTTTAAGTCAGAAGTAACTTTAATTAGGTTAAAAGTAGTTTTAACATATGGAAAAAGTTATCAGATGTCTAAGGGCTTGGTATAGGCAATATTTTTAGAAAAAATTTATGGGAAAAGAAAAAGTTATTTGTACATTTCCAAGTTTTTGTGTAAAACTATGTGTTTTTAATTAAAATGGTGCATAAAGAAAAAAAGTACAAACAAAATACAAAAATTCAACTCAAGAAAACTGCATGTGAAACTGTGAATTTTGGCTCAACAAAATTTGACTAATAAAAAATAAATTCTAGAAACACAAAGAATGGCATAACATTTTCATAATACTTTTACAACTTTGTTAATAGGTAGATAGACATGGAACTTAAATAAGGGGGAAATATTATATTATTAAAGCATACCTCAGTTGACATATTGTTTGTGTAGCACTATTGCACTAGCAGCCAAGGGAGAGGTAGGAGTTCCGAACAGAGATGTGATTTGTGGGAAAAGAAACAAAAGAAAAATTCTAGATCTTGCTAATAACACGATGCAGGTTAGGTATAAATTTTTGTTGAAATTTTTTACTTCTAAAGATACTTGCGCCTTAAAAAGGTGAAAAAAAATGTGACGTTTTAAAAAGCTGTACATAAAAACAAAAAACTAAAAATTGAGCTTATAAGCTAATGTATTGTTTACAGTTAAAGACTCAACTATTACGTCATTTATCAATGCTGATTGTTGTGTAAAAAAAAAAATAATAATAAAATTTTATATATCAAAAAAAAAATATTATTAAAAAAATATGAGTAGGGCTGAAAAATAAAAAAAAACAGTATCTTCTATCTAGGATTGGGATTCGGTACAATTGTTAAATGCTATTGCAGCGTGCAATTCACCCAATTCCCTCACAACTCTTTTTTACTTTTTGTTTCTTTTTTTTTTTTTTTTTTTTTTTACTTTTACTCTTTTTTATATTTAATGTTTGAAATTTAAAATTGCTTTTTGCAACTTTAAATTCATACCATCTGTATGTACTTGGCAAAAGATTGTAGCAGCATTGATGTGATTGCGTGACTGGCTTGTGTTGTCTTCCCAAGTCTAATGGCCTGTTTGGATGGAGGGGAGAAGGAGGGAGAGTGAAGGGGAGTAGAGTAGAGTTAGCTAAAAATAAGTTAATTTTGTACTAAATCTACTCTACTCTACTCTACTCCCCCTCCCTCACCCTCAATCTAAACAGACCATAAAATATAAAGTAAAATATTAAGTCTTATTGACTAAAAGTCAGAGTTGGTGACAGTAACTCGAGGACCTAGAACAAGTGGAAGCTTCCGTTGGGTTGATTTGAGGAAGGATAGGAAAGGATGATGAAAAATAGGAGAGAAAACATTTATTTGGATTGTTTGGTTGGGGAAAAAGTGGAAAGAATTTGGTGTGGTTTTCCTAAACCCACAAATAAGTGAACAATCCTATGGATAGATATATGGAAAGAATACTAGATTAGCTCAGGATAATGGGAAAATTACTCATTTACCCGTTGGTTGTTTAATTGTTTTGTTTTGATTTTTTCATATCAAATGGTAGTTTTATTTATTTATTTTTCTTTTGCCTGATATTTTATTAATTGTATTAGTTTGTAAATTTGTAGTAATTAAAAAAATTACTTTACAAAGTGTTAAAAAAACTTTTTTTAAAATTTTTTTTATGTAACTGGGTCGTAAATGTAAACTTATACAATTTACAGTTTTTATCCTCTCTTTTATCCTTTATTTATTTATAGCTTTACTTTTTAATCATTCTAACAAAACACACATGAAAAACTAAATCTATTATATTCTTTCACTTGTTCAACTTTTCACTTTTATCCTCTTACTAATTTATCACATAACTTATTGAATTAGTATTAATATAAAGAATAAAATTTAACCCATATAAATACACTTATAAGTTATTAAAATATGAATTTTATTAACGAATACTCATATAAAAAAGAGATTAAATTTATTTATCTCTTTTTAAATTTTTTATAAAATTAATAATTAATATATGTTCTAGCATATATTAACGGACCCTTAAAATATTTATTATTAAAAAAAAAATATGAGTAGGGTTGATAAATAAAACGGTTTCTTCAGTGTGCACTTGGCAAAAGATTGTCGCAGCATTGATGTGATAAGAGAGGAAGCCTCAAAAGAAGAGCAAGAAAGCTCTCATGCTATTCAACATCATGTGACTGGCTTGTATTGTCTTATTCACAAGTCCAAAAAATGAAGTAAAAATTTAGGGAGATCTGGGGCTTGGCTCAATCAGTAAGGCTTGTGTACTTTGTTTAATCCATTTAGATTCGAGTCTAGTTGTTAGCAGGAGTTTGATGATAGGCATCTATAAAGGTTGGTTGCATCCAAAAAGGATGGACTATACTACAATCGTTTATTATATACCTTACCAGGGACAGATCTAGGATTTTAAGCTAAGGAGGTCAGAGTATAAAGAAAAAAAAAAAAAAAAAAACTCTAAATAGGCATCCATATAGTATTAAAAAAATTATAAATACAAAAAATCATTATTTCTAAATACATTAAGATGCAATCATCTACCAAAAAAAAACAATATTTTGTTTTTTTTAATACTAGGCTAGTGAGGATTTTTGTTGTTGTTGTTGAAGTTAGAGCATTTATAGTGGTGGTGCTAAAAATTTTAGCTTTTTAGCACCTTAAAGAGTTACTTCATCTATTTTACCACCTCACTTTACAATATATACCCAATATCAAATGTTCTATTTTTTTGTCACTTCATTTAAAATAATATAAACAACTCATTAAAATTATAAATGAAGAAAGAAAATTTGAGTTTTTTAATTGAAAAAAGATATATAATCTTAATAAAATATTGTATTTTATTTTTAACAACTTGCTACAATTAATTGGTATTTATACCAGTTGACTATAGTTGCAAAAAATTTAGATTTAGTTTCTTCAATGACACATGATTTTTTGGTTCTTTAGTGGTAAAATAGGGGGTTTTTTTTTTTTTTTTTGCTAAAATTCAATCTCCATTGTGAATATCTTTGTTATTTTTGTTAAGTTTTTGGGTTGGATAGTTGCTATTTGCCTATTTGGGTTATGCTAGTTAGGCTAATGGGGAGAAAGAGGGTTAGTGGTTTTTGAATGGGGCTCAATTACAAAAATGAAATATAAAAATAAATTTAAAAAAAAAATGGACCCAAAGGGGGCCCGGACCCTCACCTAGGTCTGTCCCTAACCTTAACACATGCTTGAAATGCAATAAAGTCTTGATTTTCAAGGACCAAAATGGGTATTTATCCCTAATTTAAAAACTATGTAGCAATATGTCCTTCTTTTGAAACTATTTAGCAATCTGTCCATGTTTTCAAACTCGATTTTAGCAAATTCGAGTTCTATGAAGAACTTGATATCATTAAAATTGAGTTTCATATAATTTGTGCCAAAGTGGAAGTCACTGATGTGGCTTTTTCATTTTAAAAAAACAAAAAAACCACATAAAACTTGATTTTAACAGTATTGAGTTTTGTACAATTTTTCAAATACTTTGTGACTAGTGTCTATAGCATCTGGTGCAACAGTCATGCAGTGTCCTTGAATGTAAGTCTTCTAGGTCAGATAAAAGCTAAAAAAGTAGTTGCATTAATTAAAATTATGGGAAATCACATTTTGCCCACCTATGGTTTGTCCGGAAAACACTTTGCCTACTTGTGGTTTAAAAATTGGTACTTTATCCACCTGAAGTATGCTCCGTTTGTCTCTCGTTACTCACCTCTATTAAAAATAGGAGTAAACTTGTATTTTTGCTATCCTTTTTATGTTTCTCTCATTTCAAAACATAAAAAATTAAGAAAAAGGAAGATCTAAAAGCTAGATTTTGTAAAAATAATGTAAGTGCTCAAAAAATAAAGGTCCAAGCCCACTTAGAACAGTGGTACTTTATCCTTCAAATCAAGCCAAACAATAGAATTTTTTGAGAGAGTGAGAAACAAGTCCAAGTGCAATACTACACTAAGCTTAAGCTTAAGGCCGAAGAACCCAGATAAACAAATTAAGCTGATTTAACCAACAATTGAGGATGATACCCTCCTTGGGCAAGTTCGAGGATCAACTTCTTGCATATAAATTTAGTTCAAGTTTTACACAAGGTTGTTCACAGTTCTCTCTCCTGTTCTAAAGGTTCTTAAAATGTCCATCCCCTTTTTTTAGGGGGTTCTCTTCCTTTTATATCCCTCTTCCATGCATCCCAGCCCTCCACTTGTATGCTAGAGGGCATTTCTCAGGTTTCTTGTCCCATAAAGACTACTGAAGGCGATAGAAAGGGCTGTTAGTTGTGAAGTTACTGTTTAGGGGTCATCTCCATATTAATGCAGCTGATAAAGTTGGTGTAGGGCATTAAATGCGGAGGTGGGAAGTATATCCTTCAGGAAACTTCCACCCACCATCCTTGTCCCTATTGTTGTCTTTTCTATCTCCTTGGGTCTTCACAGGATACCAACTGTCCTGATTCTCTTACTCTCCTCGGGTGGGTGGAGTCCTCAGAGCTTGTTTATCCCTTTGGGCCTGGACTAAGCAAGTTACTCCTCGGTCTGGTACTCCTCGATCCTCTAACCCCACACAAATAACTTTACAGTAGGTCACTATTACAGTTTATGTATCAGTTTTTTGCTATATGAATTTGTAAATGTAATGCCGTCATTTTATCTCTTATGTAAGTTTTACAGTTATTGTAGTTTGTTTAATTTCTGAATCTTAACACCGAAAGCCTCTTGATAGTTTCCAAGTTAGATTACTGCTAACAATTGATATGGTTGGACTTTATTCTTTTGGACTTTGAGCCACAATATGTTTCCTAGCATTATTCTCAAAATAGTAATAATAATAATAATTGGTTGAATGCTAACTTGTGCTGCAGCGGCTGTACAATGTTTGAAGAGGAAGAGGCTATGCGAACAGCAAATAGAGCAGCTTGGGAATTTCCAATTGCGAATCCATGGTTATTCTACATGGTATTTTTTAATCAAAAAAGTCATATCAGCAACTTCCACCAAGGCACAAAGCACATATAACTCGATTTTAATGATATCAACATTTTGTAAAAATGTTGTAAAATAGTATGTACCTATAGCATTACTCTTTCCATGAAAATTGTGTCAAAACTTTCCTAAAATAGTTTTTTTACAATTGCTTTAAGGGCACCTATTAACTGGACCTAAAAAGAAAGTTTAAGGCTTATTTTCTTCACGAATCAAGATGGACTAAAGGAGATGAAGTGTGTTTTTTATGACGATCTTTTTTTATTTTTTTTTATTTTTGAGAGAGTCATTGTCTCTCTTGGCAACATTTTTTTTTTTTTTTTCACATTTTAGGTATAAAAAAAATGTAGGAAATTTTTAAATTTTGATTTCATTTTCAGGCTGAGACTGTTCATCTACTATATGCGTATTTGGGAGATTGAAAATTATATAATTTTCAAAAAGAGCAATATGAATGGTTACAAAAAAGAGTTCACATTCAAAAAGGGAGGATAATTTCTAAAAATAATTTCATTTATTGGATAATATTTGGGTCTTAATTTAAATTTCTACCTTGTAAGACAAATAAATAATGCATTTTATTAGCTAATAGAGTCGCCCTAATTTTTTTTTTTTTTTTTGAGAATCACCTAATTAAAATTTTGGTGCTGTGATGATGTGAGTTAAATAATATATTTTATATTTTATTGGTTAGAAATGACCCTCTTCCACTCGAGGCCTTATTAGGCCATTGCTCAAATAGCTTAGTGGTTGGGCCGGCAATTAAAATAGGAATTCTTTTGCTTTATTCAACAGAATATCACTATTTATTTTTAATTTATTTAGTTTTTTATTCTTTTTTTTTAATGTATTTCAATAATAAAGGAAGATAGTGGATGAAGATTGTTGTGTGTTAAAAAAAAAAAAATTTTGATATTTTAATGAAATATAGTGTGAAACATATATTCTGATATAATATTTTTGAAAATTAACTATAAAAAATAAATAAATAAGTGAATTTTTATGCTAAAATAGACCCAGAAAAAAAAAAAAAACATTACATATGCGCCGTGAATGCTCTAATAAACTCACTTTGTGATAAACAAGCAAACTACCCAAATAGTACAATGTAAGGCACCGTGAGTACCGAACAATATCACTACGCATAAGAATTGGACTATTGGAATTTGGAGTATATGTTGGATGAGTTTTTTTTTTTTTTTTTTTTTGATGAACTGAAAATATTATTCCAACCAACAAACAGGAAGCTGCACAGCAGCAAAAGAAAAAGCTTCCTTCCTTTAAAATATCATACAAACAGGAGGACAATTACAAAAATCAAAAGATTCAACAAACTTGGTCTTAAAGGACCATTTTGCTAAGACATGGGCTGCTCTATTGGCCTCTCTTGGACCTAATCTGTTTGGGATCCGTTTATTTTGCTAAAACTGAAAAATTTTTGTTGAAAATACTATAGATAAAAGTAAAAGTCAGCTGAAATAATATAATAAGACTCATGAATAGTATCAAAAAGTGTAGTGAAACCTATAAATAGTAACAAAAATAAGTTAAATAGTAGAATAAGTTGGCAAAAATAATTTTTCCAAATGCACACTAAATATCAATGTGAATGCTCCTAGATTTGTCTTTTGAACACATTAAGTGTGCGTTTGGCTCCAGCTTAAAAGACCAGTTTATTTTACTATTCAGATTATTTTTGCTACTATTTATGAGCCTTACTTCATTTTTTGGTACTATTCAGAGATCTCACTATACTATATCAACTAATTTTTCTCTTTATCTACTGTATTTTCAACAGTAAAAATTTAATTTTAGCAAAATAAACGGATTTCAAACAAAACCTTAAATATCAACTTGAATGCTCTTAGATTTGGCTTTGAAGAAGTCTATCACTAGGATGCAAGGCAATAAGAAAAACAAGTTAAGTGGATCAAATTAAACTCAAAAAGAAACAATCGTCAACCCAGAGGTTTTCACTATTCAAAAGTTTTATTTATTTATTTACTTTTGTTCTTTGTCAAGGACCACACAACAGGACAACATTGAAATTTGAATTTCTTCCCTCTCATGGTGGACAGCTGGATTCTGTAGCAATGCAGGAACTAGGAAAGCAACAAAGCGGAGCCAAAGGATTCCTTTGGAATCTTCATACTTTTTCTTTTACTTTACAAGTCTAGTTAATGTGTACCATTAAGATACAAATTAATTATTTATTTTAGAAATTTTTTTATGAGAAATTGAAAAAGTTGTCAAAATGATTCCTAAAATGTTTCTTAATACTTATTCGTTTTATTAAAAAGAAATTTCTAAAATAATTTACTAATGTATATCTTAATGGCATAGGTTAGTAAATTCCTTATTTTATTTATTATTTAAAGAGAAATGTAATTTTTTTTTGCTGTGTAATTGACACAATGAGAGAAAGGTAATTGATGCCCAAATTTGTGAAGGGCATTTCTTAGTAATTACGCTTTTTTATATATTGGAGATGAGTTCTTATCTTTGCATCAAGATTACAAAAGCAAAAGCAGATATTTGTTTTGCCCAAAAAGATGTGAACCTTTTTTTTTTCTTTTCGATTAGAGGAAAAATTAAAGCAAAAAAAAAAATTAAAAAAAAAAAAACCTGCTAAATAGAGCAATCTTTTCTTCTTTAGGTAAAGTCAGACAAAGGAGACATTCTCCATCTTCAAAAAAAGTATATACTACATATATATAACAAAGTGGTTTTAATATACATATTGAATAACTTCTCTCTTTCTTTCTTTTTTTTCTTTTTTTTTTTAAGAAACAAATGAAATGGTGTGATTTCCATAAGAAAAAAAAAAAAGAAAAAGGAATGATGTGATTTGCTTATAATTTGTAGACATCTATCTAAATTTTACTTATTTTCACTATTAAGTTATAGACTTATAGTTATTAAACATCTTTACCTTTATTATTATTATTTGGTTTAAATAAAGTAACTCATACATAGGGGCGGAGCCACCTTATGGGGTGGGGGGCCAAAATTTTGAAAAAAACACATTTATTATTTCTTATAAAAATTCATTGTAAATTTTATATTCTTAGCTCCCCCGCGGGAAAAAAATTTATATGAGCTTACTTTCAAAATAAAAAAAGTGTTAATTTTTTTTAAAAAAAGAGGTTGCGGCAAATGTGATATCAAATATGAGAATAATACTATAAGTATAACATAGATACAATGTAAATGTATAATTTTCATTTTTTTTTTTTTTTTTTTTTTTGTAAAAAATGATAATTTTCATTCTTACGCCTATAAGTTGGTAGACATTTATCTAAATTTTATTATACGCTTGTTAGGGAGATATAAGACTTTGGGAGACTCTAATTGAAGTTCTAATATAAAATATAGGAATGCAACTTAACTCATAAGCTTAAATCTATATATTTAGGCCAAAATCTCTTTCAAATGTGAATCATTACTTCTTATTGTGTAGTTCAAGACCTATCCATTTGTACCACGAACAAGTCTTATTAGTTCCTCCTTATTTATGGGAATCTCGGATTGCATCAATCTTCTTTGGTTTAGCACTATTGGCAATACTATTTTGTTGAATAATTTTCCAAGATAATTTGTATAGCCATTGTGGGCTTACATTGTGTGATACACACTTGTGTGGGATGAAAGAGAATTAACATTGGGTATGCAAACCCAAATTTTTTTTTAAAAATTAAACAAAAAAAGCATTTTGCATAACATTGTAGCAACAAAAGATTAAAAAAAAAAAAAAACATTAAAACACCCCCACACCATGACATGCATAATATTGTAGCAAATGCATTTTTGCTACTGTAATATCTAAAAATAAATGTTAATGTAGCTAAATGCAAAAATTTATTCCAATATTTTATTCACTCTTCTCTCTCTCACTTAGATCAACAGTGGCATGGTCTTGGCATTTTGTCTCGATGGGTCACAGTGTTAGGTCACAATGGGTTACATGGGTCTTGGCTAGCTTTGGGTCATGGTGGCAATTGTGGCTACAGTGAAGGAGCATGAGAGTGGCCATGTAGTCATTGTTGATTCGATGGTGGGTTTGTACCATGGAATTTGGGTTTGGTTGCTTCGATGGTGGTGTTAAGAAGGATGGTCTAGCCTTGGGTGGTTGATTTAAATATAAAAATTTGCCAATCTAAATTAGAGGTGCAATAAACAATTAAAAATCCACCAAAAAATGAAGGCAATATATATATATATATATATATAGAGAGAGAGAGAGAGAGAGAGAGAGAGAGAGAGAGAATAGTTGGGTAAAAAAGTAAAAGTGAGGAAATGTTAGAAAAAGTGTAATTGTTAGGTGAAAATTAATAAGGAGAAAAATAATTAAAAATGATTGAGACAATATTGGAAATTGGTAGATGATGTGGCATTTATGTGGCTTAATAGGAGTATAGCAATAATAAATGTTACATTTCAACTTTTAAATACATATAGATATGGATTTGTACAATTTGACATTATTTTTAATATATATTGATAGTTTTTAGACCCCTTAAAAAACACAATTGGATTAACCTAGGTAATTAGCCAAGTTGTTACTTAGTTCAAATTCCAAATCTAGGTTATCACAATCAAACAATCATATCATGCATAGCAGTGGAAAGATAAATAACACAATGATATGATCACAGAGGAAACCAAACCAGTAAAAACCTAGGGAGGATTTAACCTAGCTATCCTCAAGGTAAACCTGAATCCACAATGAAAGAATTGAAGTTGTTCAATAGGACTTAGACCACTAACGTCCTATTGCTACCCACCAGTAGAAACTTATTGACACGACCACATTCAAGTTTCGAAACCACGGACTCCTTCTTTCTTGGATTCTCCAGCAAATACAAGCACACCTGCTTGTGTTTCTTTAAGTTCTTATGGCAGCAACTGAATGATCATCAAGTTCTTGAACGAATCTCCTTCTTGATAATCCTAAGCTTGTGTAAAGGAATGCTCCACAAGATCTCACAAGAGATTTACACAAACAGCAATATGAGCAACACTAAAACGTGGCTAGGGTTTGCCTTATATACCTAGGGCAAAATTACAAAAACCTAAAACGTTTTAAATAAACTAGGGCTGAGTTGGAATTTTGCAAAAAACGCATCTGACTCGATTTTCGATTGATCAAGCCTAAGCTTCGATCGATCGAACCAGGCCGAGAAGCAATATTAATTTCTGCATCAACTTGTTCCAACTTTACATAAAAGAACCAACTTTGAGCAAGTCAAAACACGACTAAACATCTTGTTTTGATCATGGTTTGCCAACAATATACATTAGAGTTCTAAATATATAAAATCCTAAGTATTTAGAACCTAACAAACTCCCCCTTTGGCAATCCATGACAAAACACAACTAAAAGCTCAAAGTTCACAAAGAAAAGCCCTTTACAAAAAAAATGCTCATAAAAACAAATCCAATCCTAACTACTATCCATCAGTTGCAAGTGTAGACAGTAGCTCAATTGAATCAACCTGTATATTCCTGAAACACTCAAACAAAATACATAACCGCATGTGTGGAAAATACAAGTAAACAAAATAAATTCTTGATTTCAAATAACACACAATAAAGACATATATCAATGAATAACTCATAAATATAAATCAATAAGCAGTTGAAACAAGAAACATATAAAGCAATAAAAAATATCTCCCTTTAACATGAATAGCCTAAACAAAAAAATAACAAGAGCTAAAAAGGAAAATACAAAGTGAAGCACCTAGATACAATCTAAAATCCACAAGCTCCAACAAAACAAAAATGCTCTCCCCCTGAAAACAAAAACTCTACAAGTGTCCTAAATGTACTCCCCCTTTTTGTGACAGAGTGCCAAAGGACAATCAAAATCCATCATCAAAAGGAGGTGGCGGTGAGGATCGTCGAAACTGTGCTAGCTCTGCGTGCAAAGCGCGGATCTCATCGAGCACGTCCACCAAAATCTATCCATGAGCCACCTGAACGGTCAAGACATGATCCAATTGTACATCGAATGTCTAAATCATCCGAAGTAGTCGGTAGAGGAACATCAGCATCAGCAGCACCAGCACCAGACGCCTTAGCCATATCAGCACCTGTAGAAGAGGGAGGGGGGGGGAACAATATCAGATGACGTACCTCTAGGACGCGTAGAGCCAACTCTCAAGTGAGAAGCCCTCTGCCTAAGGAAGGTGGCACCTATGGAAGCTATGACATGAACAGGCTCACTAGCAGGGAAATCAGCTAGACCAAGAAATAACAAAATCCTATGAATGAAAATAGGATGGATAAGAGCATGCGCTACAACAGAACTTCTATGAACTTCGTTCAAAAAACGAAGAAACAGATGTGGAAAGTTGATAGAAGCACCGGAAACAAAAGCGTACAAAAACACACATCGCTGAAGAGGGATGGTGTGGAGATGAGAAATAGGCCACAAAGAATGACACGCTATCCTAAAGAAAAGATAGACAGTCTCAGTAAGCTCAGCAGACATGATCCGAGGATCAGAACTCCACTGGATAGAAAACCCAGTGATGTATGATATAACGTCATCTAAGGGTGGAGACTCCTCATAGGGATAGACAGGCTCCCTAACGACCGGAACCGCAAGAGCATCAGCCACTATCCGAGGGGTAATGGTGAACTCAAAACCTCGTATCCAACTCCTAACAAGGGTGTTGGAATCATAGACATGGCAAGAGAGATTCGAGAAGAACTCTCTAATCAGGGCGGTCGGGGGTGGATGATCTACCTCTAACAAGGACAGCCAATCTCTACTCTCAAGGTTTGCCCTAATGGCAGGATCTACCTCATCTAACACAACAGAACGCTCAGTCCAAATCTTACGCTTACAGTTCAGTTTCTCATAGGCCTCTCTGCTTTTATCATTCCTAAACAACTCACTCCTAGAGGGAGACTCAAAGGAAGTGGAGGGGGTCCTATAGGCTCTAGTCTTCCGAGACATGGTGCTAGGATAAGAACAAAACACAAAGCAAAAAACAAAAAACAAAAAAACCAAGGGCAAACTGCAAGTTAGCACAAAAAAATATAGAACAAAAATCTATATAATGCATAAACAGTTTAAATGTCATGATGCATGCTCTAATGCAGTTCAAATTAAGTTCAAATGCACAAAATTGGCTTGAGCATAGAGTTTATAACAAAAACCCCAAAATTTGAAAAACCACTTGTTAATTTTATAAAAAAAATGACCAATTGATCATTACAACAGATAGATTACAAAAAATAATGATCAATTACATCAATTCAACAAGCCAATTTCATCAATTGAAATCAATTTGAACAAATCCCCAATTTCGGATAAAAAACAAGACCTAGAATTTTTAATTTATCACAAAACCCCAAATTGATCAAATTAACCATCATAGATCATGGATATATCAATATAGCAACAAAACCCATTGATCAATTTCACAAAAGAAGGCTTGATTAATCAAAAACCCTAATTTATGCATAGTCCGAAAATTTACCCAAAACCATGAAATAATGCACGAAAACATGAAAAACAATGCAAAAGAAAGGGTAATATGGACATACCGGCTCATGGAGAGAGAAACCTTGCAAGAAATTTGGAGGAAAACGAAAAAAAATTTGTTGTGGAGCCTTGCCGAGTTGGAGAGAGAAAAAGTTTTGAATAGTTTTTGAAAAAGTGGTTTGAATAAGTCAAATCTGATTTAAAAAATAAAAAAAAAACCTTATTCCTGAAATTCGATTGATCGAAACAATAGTTTCGATTAATCGAAACAATAGTTTCGATTAATCAAAACAGACAGAGACTCCATAAAAATTTTAAATGCAATTTCGATTGATCGAAAAAACAGATTGGATCAATCAAAACAGATAGAGGCTCACTAGATTTTTTGAGGAAAAAACACAGTTTTTTAAAATAACAAAGACACATTTTAGAAACAACTGAAAGCATTGAAATTGATGAACAAAATGCATGAGTATGTAATGAAATGTATTTCAAAAACAAAGTTTTAAACCCAGTTTTCCCAAAATTAAGATCATCAAACATTTTCCATAAGATTTTCAAGCATCAAATCTATTTTGCATAAAAACTCAAAGTATTTGCAAACTTGATTGGTCAGACCAAGGACACACGCAATAACATGTACAATGTTTAGCAAAGAGTAACTTGTGTAGTGTGTGCAACTAGCAAAAACTTGAGATACAAGAGAGGGGATATGAGTATAGCAATTAAACACAAAGTCTACAAAATTCATCACATGAAAATTAAAAGAGACTATCACCAAAAGAGTTGCATCATATAACTCCCACATCTCCTAGATCATAAGCTTGCAATCATGTAAGTTTCTTGATTCTGCCTCATATTGTACACAAATTTTAATTATTCAGAAACTTATTAAAAATAGTCAGGATAATGTACACACCAATTTTAGCAATTGTTTGATTTAGCTTTTAGTCCAATAATGTGCACACCATTTTTAGCATTTAAACCGAGGCTACACCTTATGATCTTTTTGTGCATGTGTTACACTTTCTCGAGCACAAAATCTTACGATATGCACTAAGGTATTCATGATTGGCTAGTGAATAGTAATGAGATGGTTATTTATGCATTTCTCTAAAGGTTTAAGTCCGACAGTCAAAGACATGTGACTTCAAGATCAAGACAAAGTAATCAAAACCATAAACATCTTTCCTACACAACATGCACTACAAAGTTTCAACTAGTAAAGTGCAATTAGTAAGTTCATCAAAGCTAAACAAGGTACAAAAGACATGTTATGTGAAAATAAATTGACCAACCTTGTTTTCAAAAACCAAGAAAATAGTGCAAAACACAATTTGCTTCCTTTATCTTCCTTAAAAAAAAAAAAAAAGACACAAACAAACAAACAAAAACAAAAACACCCTAGAATGAAATGCATGAATGTTATGCAATACAAATCCTAGAAACAAGGAAAAAAAAAAAAAAAAAAAAAAACAAAAAACAATGGTCACAAAGAATAGCAATGAAGCACAAGGACCAAGAAAACCAAGACAGATCAGGGATACAGAATCACATCAATTACTTGATAAAGTGTCTCAAACTTACTTCTATCAAGAGGTTTGGTGAAGATGTCGGCATTCTGTCGTTCAGTAGGGGCATACTCAAGACACACAATCTTACGTTCAACAAGATCCCTAATGAAGTGATATCTAATCTCTATGTGCTTAGTTTTAGAATGTTGAACAGGGTTCTTAGATATATCAATAGCACTAGAGTTATCACAGTAAACAACCATGGTATCTTGGGATATCCCATAATTAGTTAAAACATTTTTCATCCAAAAAAGCTGTGAGCAATAACTTCCAGCAGCAATATATTCTGCCTTTGCAGTAGACAAAGATACAGAATTTTGCTTTTTACTCATCCAAGCAACAAGATTGGCTCCTACATAAAAACACCCACCGGTGGTGCTTTTTCTATCATCAGCATTACCAGCCCAATCAGAATAAAAAAAACCAGCAAGAGAAAGATTAGACTCTTTACTATAAAACAATCCATAATCACAAATTCCACCAACATATTTAATGATTCTTTTGACAACATTCAAGTGTGAAACTTTAGGATTAGATTGAAATCTAAAACAAACACCAACACTAAAGGCAATATCAGGTCGACTAGTAGTGAAATACAAAAGGCATCTAATCATACTTCTATATAATGTAACATCAATAGACTCACCTAATGGATCATTTGTTAATTTTGCATTGGTAGCCATTGGTGTTCTGGCATGTGCAACATTGTCCAGTCCAAATCTCTTAACTAGATTCCTTGCGTACTTTGCTTGGTTGATGTAGATTCTTGAGTCTGTTTGCTTTACCTGTAATCCCAAGAAATAAGTTAGTTCACTAACCATACTCATTTTGAACATAGCCTTCATTTCATCTGCAAAAGAATGAGCAAGAGAGTCATTAGTAACACCAAAAACAATATCATCAACATAAATTTGAGTTATAACAAAACTATTCTTATCCTTTCTTATGAAGAGAGTAGTGTCTGCAGATCCCTTTTCGAATCCATGCTCAGTGAGATATGTAGTCAATCTATCATACCAAGCCCGTGGAACTTGTTTCAGACCATACAGAGCTCTCTTCAATTGATACACATCATCCGGTCTGTGAGGATCAACAAAACCCTTTGGTTGTTCAACATATACCTCTTCTTGCAACATTCCATTCAAGAAAGCACTTTTGACATCCATTTGATAACTTAAAATTCAGATGACTAGTTATAGCCAAAAGTATCCTAATGGATTCCAATCTTGCTACCAGTGCAAAGGTCTCATCGAAGTCAATCCCTTCCACTTGTGTGTATCCTTGAGCAATAAATCTTGATTTATTTTTGATAACAGTGCCATGTTCATTTGACTTGTTCTTAAAGATCCATTTAGTTCCAATTACATTTACACCCTTTAGTCTAGGAACTAATTCCCACACATCATTCCGAACAAATTGATGAAGTTCTTCATGCATAGAGTTTACCCAATCAGCATCTTGAAGTGCTTCATCTACCTTCTTCGGTTCAAATTGGGACAGATAACAGGAGTGTGTAATGACACTTAACGCTTTTGATCTTAATCTCATGTTATCATTCAAACTTCCCAGTATGTTTGTGGAGGGATGATTTAGCCTTACTCTAGAGTAAAGACCTTGACTAAAGATGTGGAGGTACCTTTCTGTTCTGATGAAGGACTAAACTCATGATGTGCTTGTTGAGTCTCATGAATTGATGTGGATGGTTCAAAACTTGATGGCACAGAAACTGCATCATTCAGTACCATCAACTCTTCATCACTATGCTTTCTAACATAATCAACAGGAAGTGGGTCATCAACCTCCATAGGCTTATCTTGAACCGGAGCAGTATTTTCTGAATGTGCTTCTGAACATACTTCATCATTGATCACAACATTTGAAGATTCCATGACTGTTTTGGTTCTTAGATTATACACTCTATATGCTCTACTAGTAGATGAGTACCCTAGAAAATATTCCTTGTCACTCTTTGCATCAAATTTTTCTAGGTTCTCTCTATCACGTAGAATGTAACAATCACTACCAAATATCCTGAAATACTTAACAATAGGCTTCTTTCCTCTCCAGAGTTCATAAGGAGTTTTCTTGGAATCAGGTTTGAAATACACTTGGTTGAGTGTATGGCAAGCAGTGTTAACAGCTTCTCCCCAGAAGGATTTGGGCAACTTTTTATTGTGTAGCATTACACGTGCCATCTCCTAAACAACCCTATTTTTCCATTCCACTATTCCATTCTATTGAGGTGTCTTGGGTGAAGAGAACTCTTGATTTGTGCCTTAATCATTGCAGAAGGTAGCCAGCTTGGTATTCTCAAATTTTCTTCCATGGTCACTTTTGATTCTGGCTATCACCATATCTTTCTCAACCTGCTCAACCTGCAATTTCTTGCACAGATGTATCATCTTCTTAGGAGCCTCAACTTTATCTTTCAAAAGCACAACCCAAGTATATCTAGTAAAGTCATCCACAACCACTAGAATATATTTCTTTTCACCTAAACTCTGAACTCTGGCAAGACCCATAAGATCAATGTGGAGTAGCTCTAAAGGTCTTGAAGTTTGAACATTAGCTACAGACGAATGTTTAGATTTTACTTGTTTACCTATCTGACATGGTCCACATATGCACTTATCTTCTTCTCAAACTTAGGTAAACCAACAACTGCATCACATTTGAAAATCTTCTCTAACTGCTTATGACTTGCATGCCCCAACCGTTGATGCCACAAATCAACTTTATCAATCTTTGCACTAAAGCACTTGTTGCTTATACTTGGTGTTAAGCCATAACAGTTGTCAGTTGTCCCATAACAGTTGTCAGTTGTCCTTACACCAACACACATACAGTCACCCCCTTCATCAAGTATCTCACATTCATACTTAGTGAAGAGAACATTCAGTCCATTGTCACAAATCTAATTGATGCTGAGTAAATTTGCCTTCAGTCCTTCAATATACCAAACATCTTCAAAGACTGGCAACCCTGGAATGTCCACATTTCCAATGCCTCTGATCACAGATTTGCTTCCATCTCCAAAAGTGACTGTCCCAATCTTTCCTTCAAAGAGAGTCTTGAATAATCCTTTGTTTCCTGTCATATGCCTGGAACATCCACTATCCAAATACCAAAGACAAGAATCACGTGCCTTTAAGGCAGTTAAGGCAGTATAACACAAGTAATTATTATCACATGTGATAAGACCAAGGAGTTCAAGGAAAGATTTAACAAAAACAACAAGCGACAAATACAACAAGTAGGCAAGTTGATAAATAAGCAAAAAGATTTTCCAAGAATCCATAACAACAAGGGTCAAGGATCAGCTCAGAGATCAAAAGATCAAAAACAAGAGAGCTACCTGCTCTAATACCACTTGATAATTTTTAGACCCCTTAAAAAACACAATTGGATTAACCTAGGTAATTAGCCAAGTTGTTACTTAGTTCAAATTCCAAATCTAGGTTATCACAATCAAACAATCATATCATGCATAGCAACGGAAAAATAAATAACACAATGATATGATCACCCAGGAAACCAAACCGGTAAAAACTTGGGGAGGATTTAACCTAGCTATCCTTAAGGTAAACCTGAATCCACTATGAAAGAATCGAAGTTGTTCAACAAGACTTAGACCACTAATATCCTATTGCTACCCACCAGTAGAAACTTACTTACACGACCACGTGCAAGCTCTGAAACCATAGACTCCTTCTTTCTTGGATTCTCCAGCAAATACAAGCACACCCGCTTGTGTTTCTTTAAGTTCTTATGGCAGCAATTGAATGATCATTAAGTTCTTGAACGAATCTTCTTCTTGATAATCCTAAGCTTGTGTAAAGGAATGCTCCTCAAGATCTCACAAGAGATTTACACAAACAGCAATATGAGCAACACTAAAACGTGGCTAGGGTTTGCCTTATATACCTGGGGCAAAATTACAAAAACCTAAAACATTTTAAATAAACTAGGGCTGAGTTGGAATTCTGCAGAAAACGCATTTGACCCGATTTTCGATTGATCGAGCCTAAGCTTCGATCAATCGAATCAGGCCAAGAAGCAATATTAATTTCTGCATCAACTTGTTCCAACTTTACATAAAAGAACCAACTTTGAGCAAGTCAAAACACGACTAAACATCTTGTTTTGATCATGGTTTGCCAACAATACACATTAGAGTTCTAAATACATAAAATCCTAAGTCTTTAGAACCTAACATATATATATATATATAGACACACACACACTAGCCATTTTTTTTTTTATGAAGGACAAAAAATTTTCATGTATACTAGTTCGGGGTGGTTTAGAGAGTGATTAGATGTAGCACAAAAAATTATTTCACTCACAAACACATAAATCTCTTACTCCCCTAGGTTCTAGGTTTAGTGTCATAATTTTTCATTCATTGCCATGAATGATAAACCAATAAATGCATAAATCTCATAATGCTTCTAGGTTTTTTGATGATTAAAAAATGCATAAATTCAGAAATGAGATAAAAAAAAGTAATATTAAAAAAAATAGAAAAACTTTATTTATGGTTACCATGACAACAGCCCAAAGAAGCTAGAAACACAATTACATCACAAAAATTTCTGCTAATTACTGGAATGTTTATCCATAATACATCATAAACAAATATCATCAATTTAAATTATTACACTGATACTGATGATGCCAAAAAATCGTCAGTGAGTTGCGTAGCCCTCATGTGCTCTAGACAAAACCTACGAGACAAAAACAAAGAAAACCCTACAAAGAACACCGGTGTGGTACCGGCAAAATACCCTCCGAAGATTAAGTTAGAGAGAATTTCTACAACTCTAAAGTGCTAGAGTTGGGAAAAATTACGCGTACCTTGGTTTGTAAGGGACTTGGGGTTTTTATAGTGGTATAGAGTTGATCTCCATTTCTTGATGGAGAAGGTATTTCCTTGTAGAGAAGATCCTCTCAAGTGCTCATATATTGTGAGTTTTTTTCTTTGTAGGGATTCCTTTGATTGCGGTTGAGCGTGAGATGCAAGACATCTCCATATTAGGTTTCTTGGAGACCACTTAGGCCACATAGGTGCCACAGGGCTTTACTACCCGTCTGCCCTGTGTTCATCCGTCTCATTGGAATCCGTCCCCTACGAAGAATCCTTCCGTCTTTCTGCCTCATCATCTAAGACACAATTCCTTCTACCAGTTCTTTGATTGTTAGGCCATCTAGACCGTCTCTTTCGGCAACACCGTCACTTGTGACTAACTCTGTTGATTGGATCCGTCTGCCTTGGGTTTTATCCTTATTAGATACAATACTTTAAATATCAAATGACCCCATTAAAGCAAATGAAATTTGCTTCTTATATGTCACCTAATCTTTCATAATTGTTTCTCTCTCTCTTCTTCTTTTTTACAGCAATGTTTGCTACCAATTTTTGAAGGGACGGCAAATGCAAACTAGTTAGGTATAGGAGTGTGAGCATCTATTGAATTTCTTGTTCCACTTTATGATCCCTGCAAACATAGAGCCAAAATATTTACAGGACATCGAACATCAAGATGAGGTTAGAGCCAGAACTTCAATTCGAAATTTTCCATTTTAAGCTATATTTTCACTCTCTTTGTCGAATTCTATCGTGTTCATATTGTTGGGGATTGGAAGTCTATGATTCACAAACGAGTTTTGCCTAAACGGTAATACTTGTTGGGGTTTCTTAGTCATTTTGATTCAAATCTATGAATTTGTACCTGATTTGTTGTATTTACCATTGAGTAAAAACTGAAATGGCACATTATGACTCTAAATAGTAAAACCAGCCATATATATAAAAAACCAATACAATTTCAGGCCCTCAGCAGCGGTATTTTTTTACAAAATAAGCTTATTCAGGTTTCAACTAACCATACCTGCTGAATGTGGGGCTTTCAATAAACTTTGCACTTTGCAGTTGGGTGCTTGCTCTTCCAATTCATGGCATAGCAGAAAAACTTTGATTAGCAAATTAGCCATTAGTAGATGCTTGATAATCATATTAAGAATCTAAATGGCTGGCTGGTACTTTACATAAAAAAAGAAAAAGAAAAAAGAAAAAAAAGAGGATGATGTGAAGTGTGAACTATTGATTCAACTGATGCTGTGTGGATTCTACTTGTGGGGTATTAAGCAGCAAATAAACCCTGTTTGGCATAACCACTTTTTTTTTTTTTTTTTAACTTTTCAGTTTATTTGTTCATATATAACTTTTTAATACCTCACTTTTTTTGAGTATAATTATTTTTTAATTAACTTTTGGCAAATAAACAAATAAACTTTCACTAAAAATCTGCATTTAAAGGCACTCTAATCACCACCAAAACACATTAAAGAAACAATAGAGGAATCCAATTTCTACAGTAAAAATTTCAGATTGAATGACACCAAATGCATAAGTTTGATGATTACTATGGTTTTTACCTAAAAATCTGTGCTTAATATTTTAAGGGTAATTCTGGATTAGAATATTCTGGCCATTCTTCGCTTTCCTCTTGACTCCTTTATTTTCTTTCGTTTCAAACTTACTAGAATCTATGATATTTTTAAAGGAAATGAATAATGCTTTACCCTTCAATTGATAACATTCTGACTAACTGATTGCATTTGCATTATCCTAGTAGAAGATTTGTAAATACCAACTTTTATCCATGACCACCATTACCAAAACAATGTAAATAGTTGAGTTGGACCCTAATCAAGCTGTGAATTGCAATGTCCCTATCCAAGCAGAAGTAGAGGTGATTTGAAAATGCAGTTTACATGGCTATGCATTGCAACCTGGCCACGGTATGCATAGAGGGTGATTGCAAAACCTCTATTCAGGCCTTCTAGGGCTATCTTCATGTGTCATTGTTCCCTGGAGAATTGTAAGCATTATAGCTGAGATCAAAAGTTTTGTAAACTATAATTATAAATAGACCTATCTCTTTTGATTGGGTCCCTAGAGTTGCTAACAGGGTTGCCCATATATTGGCCCACTGGTATTTGCTGAATAGCATTTTTGGTTTCTTTGGCCCAAGCTCAGCTCCTCTGAATCTTTTGGATGTAATTTTGGAAGATGTTGGTGTTGTTTCTCAACTCTCTCCTCAATAAAATTTTTCCATTCAGCAAAAAAATAAAAATATAAAAAAATAAATAAAAGAAAAGAAGAAGAAGAAGAAAAAAAAAAAAAAGGGATAATTACAGCAAACCCACTTAAGGTTTGGCCCGTTTGCGCTTTGCCTACCCGTTGTTCAAAACTTATCACTTTGCCCACCTGAGATTACTTCTGTTTAGTCTCTGTTACTCACCTCAGTTAAAAAGAGGGGGTAAATAAGTCTATTTACTCTTATTTTATGTCTCTCTCCTCTCAAAACAAGAAAAAAACAAAAACAAAAGAAAACAAGATCAAAATGGACATCTCTTAGAACATGACTCAAATCAAAAAATTTTCAAACCCAGAACACAAGATCAAAAATTTTTCAAACCCAAAACAAGATCAAAATTTTTTCAAACCCAGAATATGCATCTCTTGCAGAAGTCAGATCACAAGCTTAATGACTATAAGTTACATCTATGCATTTTAAAGAACCCACCATACCCACTTTCATCGTGAAAGCCAGCCCCCATGAAGACCACCAGCCACAAACACCAAAGAGAAATCTCCAGCCACTGCCAATCTCGCCCAAGGCCATTGTTGCTCAGCCTCCGCCGATCTCGTTAGCCATCGTCGATCTCGCCCCGAGGCCATGCTAGCCCAGCCTTTGCCAATCTCGCCCACAAGATTGTCACACTATCCACCTCATTAGTCTTCCGATCTTGTTGCTTTGGATCCCCTACTACCATACCGATTCACCACCGATCTCCATGCCGACCCACACCCATGGCGAAGCCTCCTTGCCCGCCCCTCTTTTTTCGGCACTAGACCAGATGCCATTACTCAAGCTTTTCTTCTCTCTTTTTTTGATCTAAACCAAACCCAAACCCAAACCCATACTCAAGCTTCACCGATCTCTTTTTCTGATCTTGTGTTGTGTTATGTGTTATGTGTTTGTTGTAATATGTGGACTCTCCATAATCTGTGGGCATTTCATTAATTTGTACTTGTTTTAATTTCAAACAATTTGATTTGTAGTTGTTTGGAATTTTATTTGTTACATTCATATACATTTATTTTTAATATCAAACCCTAATTTTTTGATTCGTTTTATGTTTGTTTTCGTCTAAAAATGTGTTTTTTAACGGTGATAACAGAGGTGGGTAACAGAAACGAAACGGAAGCAATCTCAGGTGGGCAAAGTGATAAGTTTTGAATCACTGGTAGGCAAAGCGCAAACGGGCTAAACCTCAGGTGGGTTTGCTGTAATTATCCCAAAAAAAAAAAAAAAATTAGAGATGCAAACTCAAAAAAGCCACCACCTGGATAACTCCAAATTAGTTTGATGATTGTGGCAACTAACTGGTTGGAGCATCATGCAAGAATCTTCTTTGAATTAAGACACAAAATTTGAAAGGGTGTCAAATATCATACCACAAAGAAGTGCTTTTCCCATCTCCAATTTTTAGATCTTAAGTGTAGTATTAAGATCTTCTTCAAGACTAAGAACAATACTTCTTCTTGTCACTAGCAGACCATAAAACTCTCCTAATTTTCTTCCAATATATTGCTGAACTTGCCTAGGATGCATGGAATCGTTGCGGCAGAACACTTGTTACTTGCTGAATGAAACAGTCTTGTTTTAGTTGTAAAAAACCAACTAAAGAAAAATTCTTCTTGTTACTCCAAGAGAGTGAAGAAGTATGCTGGGTAGTGAGAAATTGAATGATGTATCAATGAGTCATAATTAATCCCATATTTTTAGAAAACATTCCAAGGGAATTGCAATCACAGTATTACTAACAATTAAGACTTGACCAGGACCTAGCTAAAGGAATCACATTCTAAAAAGAAGTGCCTTTAAGCACTGGGGACCTTGATAGAAAACATGGTGAGCATGTTACACCTTTTATTTGATAGTCACTTATTATCTCAAAAAAAAAAAAGAAAAAAAAAAAAAAAAAAAGAGGTAAAATACTCACAGTACATTAGTTGGTGGTAAACACTAGTTTGTCTTAGGTCTTTTAAAAAAATAAAAATAAAAAATTTGTCTTATGGTTTTTGTTAATAGGTCTTTTTAAAAAATAAAAATAAAATTAATGAACAGAAAAGATAGGAGGGGCACCCATTAAGACTGAATTTTATAATACAATTGATTCTTTGTTTTTATTAGTTTTTGCTATTTTCCAAATGCGGGGAAGAACCTTTTGAAGCCTCCTTAATGAGTGTACAAGGATACCCGTTAACATAAATCTATCTCAATTTAAGATCACATCATTTTATGACCATCCAAATAACAACATACAACGTAGGAATCAATAAATTAGGGACAAGGATTTTCATTTCTCTTTGAATTTTTTATTCAAAAATTTTTATATTTTAAAAGTCATATTTTGGTGACTATTTTTATAATTACAACTATCATCTTAACAAGTAACAAAAAAAATTGTGTTTCTAGTGTTTCTTTACTAGCATAGGAATAAGGATAATAGCTAAAGGAAAAGGTTTCTCTTTAAAATGCTTCTCCTCTCCATTCATGCAATTAATAAGGCTAAATAGCTTGCCAATTAGCTATTATGTCGAACTTGGACGTTCTAAAGTTATATTGAGACCCCCTTTCCCCGGTATCTGTCCTTACTAGTTATAAATGGTTTTCATGCCCTTCTCAAGAAGGCAGAATTAGATGGGGAAATAATGGGTGTGTCTCTGTGTGCAACAGGGCCACGTGTGTCTCATCTACACTTTACTGATGACAGCTTGGTTTTCTGTCGAGCTACGATTCTGAAATGTGTCAAAGTTCAGTCACTCCTGCACCTATATGAGCAAGCGTCGGGGCATAACATTAATAGGGGGAAAACGGATATTTTCTTTAGCTCAAACACCTCGGCCCAGTCCAAACAAGTAATTCAAGCTTTCTTGGGAGTCCCTATAATCCAAACATATGAATAGTATCTTAGGCTGCCATCCCTTGTTGGTAGGCATAAACAGAAGTCCTTCAGCAATATAAAGGAAAAAATCTGGAAGAAACTAAAGGGATGTAAAGGGATGGAAGGAGAAGTTGTTGTCTCAAGCGGGGAGGGAAATACTTATCAAGGTGGTGATTCAAGCAATCCCGACTTACACAATGTCTTGTTTTAAGTTACCCATGGGACTTATCAAGGAGATTGAAACCATAATTAGGAAGTTCTGGTGGGGTTACGGGGGTGAGCAGAGGAAGATCCATTGGGTTAGTTGGGAGAAGCTTTGTCTCCCAAAGAATGAAGGTGGGATGGGGTTCCAAGAATTAAGCAAGTTCAACGACTCCTTTCTAGCCAAGCAAGTTTGGCATCTCAATACCCAGGAAAATTCCTTGTTTCATAGGGTGTTCAAAGCAAAGTTTTTTCCTCATTGTTCCATCATGGATTGTGTTTCAGCAAATAAGGGGTCATATGCTTGGAAAAGCCTCTACCAAGCAAGACATTTTATTGAAATGGGTTCGATTTGGAGAGTTGGGGATGGGAAGACTATCCAGATTAGAAATGATAGGTGGCTGCCAAAGGTTGCGTGCCCAAAAATAGTATCTCCTATTTTAAGTCTACCTCAAAATGCTAGAGTCAGTGCTTTGATAAATGCTGAGTCCCATTCCTGGAAAGTTGATTTGGTAAAGCAAGAGTTCATCCCCCAAGAAGCAAGCCTTATCCTCGAGATCCCACTAAGCTACCAAGTTGTGCCTGACAAGCAGGTTTGGCTCCCAACCCCTCAAGGTGAATTCTCAATGCGTAGTGCCTATAAACTCCTTGCTATCTCCAATCGTAAGGTGTTGCCTTCTTGCTCAAATCCAGACCGAATTCATTCGATGTGGAATAGCATTTGGGATTTACAAGTTCCCCAACCCCTCAAGGTGAATTCTCAATGCGTAGTGCCTATAAACTCCTTGCTATCTCCAATCGTAAGGTGTTGCCTTCTTGCTCAAATCCAGACCGAATCCATTCGATGTGGAATAGCATTTGGGATTTAGAAGTTCCCCATAAGTTAAGCATATGATTTGGGGGGCCTCGCATAATTCTCTCCCTACTCTTTGCAACCTTTGGCGACAAAATGTTGTTGGTTCAGTCCTTTGTGCGAGCTGCAAATCTGAATGTGAAGATGTTGTACATGCATTATGGGGTTGTGCCTCACTCACTTTGATTTGGGAGACAATGAAGTGGCTACTAAACTACTCAGGTACAAGTTTGTGGAGTTTGCTATTTGTGGGAAATGTTAATGAAAATAAGGGACAGGCTAGACATTAATCTTATGGCATTGATCTTCTGGTTTATCTGGTCTAGAAGAAATTTAGTTTGGGTTGGTGAGTTTTCCATCGAGATTAATCAGATTCGAAAGAAGGCAGAGGAGTTCCTCCATGATTTCAAGAAGGTCAATGGGAGCAAAGTGCACCACCCTCTGATGCCTGTAAGTCCTGTTCGTTGGACCCCTCCAAACTTTCCACTATACAAGGTCTATTTTGATAGGGCCACTTTCTTTAAGATCGGAGCTGCTGGTTTGGGTGCCGTTGTGAGAGATCACTTATGAAATGTTATTGGTGCCATGACAGAAAGAGTCCAACTTCCTTCTTCGCCAGCTGTGGTTGAAGCATTGGCATGTAGGAGGGCTCTTTTCTTCGCAAAGGAACTGAGCATTTTTGAAGTTTTTGTTGAGGATGATGCAGAGGTCATTATTAAGGCCATACTAGCAGGTGACACAGTCAATCCGAAATATGGTCATGTGATTAGTGACATTTTGTCTGTAGCTGAGGATTTTCGTTCTTGTATTTTCTCCCATGTAAAACGTATAGGCAATATCGTTGCCCATTTTCTTGCCAAGAAGTCTGTTTCTGGCAATGTGCTATAGGTTTGGATTGAATCCTCTCCTATGATATAGCTCCTCTAGTAAATCGAGACGCATTGTAATCTATTTTGAGTTTTAATGAAATTTGCTTGGCCTTCGGGTCCGGATTCTCAAAAAAACAAAAAGTAGCTGAGTTCTAAAAATCAAATTTGAATTGTAGTCGCAAATCAAATACTTGAACTTCTGAAATTAGGGGTGACCATAAAGTGCTATTGCCTACTCAATAATTTGTAATCAAAAATAAAAATTTGGAAGTGTACAAATCAGCCACAGTTTTCTTGTCATACATGGTGCATGATGTACAAATCAAAATTTCCTAGAATCTGTACAAAATATAACATGTATTTATCTTGCTTAATGCATAGTAAATATTTTATAGTATTTTTTTTATTGATAGGACCCAATGCATAATATTTGCTTTTGACTTGCTAATGCAAATGTAGACCTCAGAATAAAAATTCTCATAAATTCCTTACTTTCCACTTTAGATATTTTCATTAGTGATGTATCCCTTTGCAATGGACAATACTCTGTTCCTCTGTAGTTTCAATAGGAAATAGGAAAAAATAATTCTAGTACCACAAAAAATACACAATTTTTGCCACAACTCTTCATGTGATTGATTGTGATTAGGGAAAAAAAAAAGATGGGTCTATGTAAAAGTGACAAGAAGCCAGTCACAATTTTGTCCTTTCTCCCTGCAACTAATTTGAATCTCTGATAAAAACCAAAACTCCCAAATAACAATTAAAGTTTCTGATAAATTTTCAAATAAAATTATTATTGAAAAACATGCAGTCTTGAATAGAATTATTACAAAACTCAAAGGATAATTAAACGGATATAGATAAGCACTATGCTTATCTGAGCCAATTCCAACATGCACTAACACACTCAAAAAGACTTCCTAATGATAAGGACAAACCCTTATTCAAAACAATAACAACTGAAAACAAAAGATAATTAACAGATAACAAAGGCTAAAGTGATTAGTAGAATTGTTGCATATCTACCACCACTTAGTGGACTTTAGAGAGCATACAGTTTGTATGGCCATGAGCACAAGAAGGATAATAGCACCACTGGTAGAAGCAGCTATCCAAGGAGTGCTAAAATATTGACGCCATAACGTTTCCCTCCATCTATGCCACAGTGCCCTCCATCCATACCAAATTTGCTCATAGGATGCATTCAAATCTTCACATATTTTCAAGTATTCTTTATTCATATAATCCCCTAAGATTTTGGTGTTAAGATTGTTGACAACTGATGCTGCTGCATTGCTATCGCCAAGGTAATAAACGAGGATTCCCTTATCACAAAGTAAATCTACATCTTTGGAAGTTTTGATAAGGAAATTCAAGATGACAAAGAAATCCGTAACATATATGTGCCCTACATAAAGGGATTGCTCTAATGCAATAATGTTTCGAATAAGACGTATTTTCTCATCATTTAATGCAGTGCATGGGATTTCCAACAGTCCATTCTTTATTTTTGAACCTTATGTCAAGAAAGCGTCTATTCCCTCTATAACGTCTCATATTCTCATCAAACTCAACTCCCTTAAACTTGACTCCTGCCTCATGCAGCTGGGTTGCAGAGTATGACAGTTTAGCTTCTCCAGATCTTCTATCCGGTAATTGTTCACTTAGATAAAACAATCTAACCAGATCTGTGAAGTGTTCAATTTTCGCATTGAAATACCCAAGCTCCTTCATTTGAAAGTGAAAGCTCGAAAATATGTTAAAACATAAGAGCTGTTTAGACCCCCAAAGTAAATATTACGGCTCGATTGATTTTACTCTAACTTATACTAAGTGCGGAATAGAGTAAATACGAGCGAATAAACAATATAACTACTCTAAGCCATATTTATTAAAAACATAGCAGTAAAATGAAAGCTAAAAGAGTAGAGAAGAAGAATGCAAACACAAGATAACACGCCAATGTGTTATCGAAAAGGAAATCGAAGTACTCGGCGTAAAACCTCTCTGTCACCCTCTAAGCGGTAGATCAATCCACTAGACAATCAGTTGGGATACATGAATAGCAAAAGACCCTCCAAACCTAATCTACTCGATGCACCTAAGCCCTCCAAGCTCATACTCCAACAAGGCTTCTCGGAACCATGTCTTGTCTAGCTATCTGGATCCCACAATACGCCCGATTGCATCCGCCAAAGCTTGGCTTCTTCCAATGCTTCCCAGCAGCATCAAAACCTCACTTAACACTCAGTATGGGTGTGGTAAGTGTTTGGGCTTGAAACCTCTCAAGGATATGGAAATGGATTGTGTAGAGATAGTGTGTATCAGATATGACAGATTGGCAAAATAGAATGTTTCACGGGTATCTTGCGGGAAGGCCTTACCCGCGAGACACTCGCGAAAACCAACTGTCACCATCTTGTCCTGACTCTTCGCATTCTAGTCATGTGCTGGGCACATATGCTTCACTTCACAGAAAAGCTTCTCGCAAGCTATCCGCGAAAACTTCTTGCTCTTCACTTTGCCTTAAGTCTTCACACTCTCTCTCACACACCCTTACAAGAAATCCCACATAAAATACAAGGTACACAGGATTGAACATAATTACAATCAAATTTGGGATGGAATTAAAGCCAACATAAAATAGTTGTTAATCACAACTTTACAATCTCCTCCTTTGGCTATTCCGTGACAAAACCCCTAAAACTGACTCTAGACTTAAACGTGAGTTTGAGAACAGTGGCAAAACTCACTCACACCTAATCTAGAAGCTGTGAAGCACTTGCATGTATATACATGTAACCTGAAACACTCACACACAAACAAAACTTTCATTAACCTTATGACAAGTTGAATACATGGTACGTATGTGAGCAAGTAAAGTGCGGTTAAGTTAATAAACACTATAAAACAGTTAAGCATATCTTGATCAAATAGAGTCAGTCATTAAAGAATGACTACAATGATCATTTAGCAAGCAAGTGATCATCCGGACACGCAGTGCAATTAAGACCAATTTGAGGATCAATTGCATGTCCAACACACAACCGATGTAAAGTACAAGAAGTACTTGCATTAAGGATACAAGATCCAACAAGGGTACAAGTGTGTAGTACTCAAGATAGTTTAGCAACATCTAGAAGTACTAAAAGGATGCTACAAAGTAATGAAATAAACAAAGTACTAAATATTAAACTGAAAATAAAACCAATGTACTTAAGCTTTAAAGGAAAGCAATGTAAACAAACAAGAGTTGTAAAAAGTAATAAAGTTTAAAAAACAACCATAAACTGCTAAAACCACCAACAATAAATCAATTATCTATGAATTTGTACTGCTCCCCCTTAAACTGTGCATTCTCCCCCTCAAAATTTTCTCCCCCTTTTTGATTGGAATGGCCAAAGAGGCTAAAATTGATCTGACTCAGAATTGGATCCTTACGCCATCAACATGTCCTCAATCTGTGAAGATAGGGCAGTGATTTGTCCTTGGATGTACGCAACCTAGTTGGAGGTATGCTGCACATGAGATTCGAGCATGCCATACATCTGCTCTACCCTTGCAATGAGGCAATCAAGACGATTGGGTCCCCGTGCTTATGCTTGAGAGGATGGTTGAGCAGAACTTTCTAGTGTTAAGGTGAATCTATCAATCTCATCTTCAGTTTCTCCACCCTCTTCCTCAACATTATCCCTTGGTATTTGAGAAACGCCGGTTTTGGGTCCGGTGATGTGGGCTTTGCTTCTAGTCACTGTGTTTGCACCAATGGGATAGTCCCTTGGCACGACAGTAAGTTTGCTTGGAAACTTTAGTTTTGTCTTTGCAATGAGGCCCATGATGAGAGTGGGAAAGGGCAAGATTGTCCTGGAGTTTCTTTTGGTGATGCTCTTTGTGAGGAGGTGGTATATGTATCCACATATGTCAATCTTTTTATGTGTGTAGAGATCATACAAGAAAATGGTCCTTGGTGTGGACAATGAGGTCAAGTTAGTCACCGGGTAGAGATTTTGGATCATTACATAAGCCAATGTCCTCATCTTTGCTTCGAAAGGGATAGTGTTCATTGATTTCTTGTTAAGCGAGCTACCAAGGAGCATCACCATTGGCTTAAGAGAGTCCAATTTGTCATCATATTGTATGGAGATTGGTTAAGAGGGTGGACGCACTTCTAAGAATTCTTGAATGGAGTCCCTTGTGATAACAAATTCCTTGTGTCGCACCTAACAGTTTATGTGGTCTCCATCCACAGTGGCGTTTGTGAAGAGTTCTCGTATGATTTCCTCATACACATTGCCACTTGGATTTAGCATCTTTGTCCAAGTTCTCTCCTTGAACACCTCAGGGATGAAAGTGTCTTGAAGTGTCTCCAATCGAACAACCCTCTCCATAATGATTGTTGCTCATTTGTAGCAATCATTATATGCCATGCTTACCTCAATGGACTTGAAGTTGTCGGAGTCCGTGCGAGAGCACTTGGAGGATTTCTTGGAAGTAGAATGCTTGGTGGGAGACATCTGCACAAGTAAACACAAAACAGAAAAGAAAAAAAAAAAAAAAAGGTGCAAAAACACAAACAAAACACAAACTTGATTAGTGTCAAGTTAGTCCAAAACATAAGCACAAAGACTTAAAACAGAGCACAACAGTGTCAAATGAACATGCTTTAAGTGCTAAAACATGTAAATATCATAACATGAAGAAAAAAAATGACAACTGTGCATGTGTGTGCATCAAGTGTGCATGTAGTGTGCATGAGGTATGCCTAGGAGATGCATGGCAAGGCATGGATAGGCACATTTGGGCAAAAGTGTGTAAAATACACACCCAATGATCAAAACATGTTATAAAAGTTCAATTATGGATAATCCCAAAAATTGGAACTCATTGGAGTCCAAAACAACTCAAAAATGCCACTTGAGAATTTTATCAAACACATGATATGCAACACTCTACTTAGCATGTGGGCAATGCATGATCATGTGAAATTCTACCTAAATACAAGTTAGAATTGCCACATGGGGCCAACATAGACACAAACAAGACAAATGGGACAAAGCCTAATAAAAAATTTGAATAAATTTTGACAAAAACCAACTTTCCTAACCCCTTATTCAAAAATCCCCAAATCAATGAAACCTAGAAAATTTTCTGCATAATCTAAGTGAAAGAGTGAAAAGATTGTTACCTTAATGATGATTTTGCAGAGTTTGAACTTGAAATTGATGGGGGTTTTTAGTGAAAATTGTTTTGGGTTTGAGAGAGGCACGAGGAAGACAAAACGAGGGAATATGGATGTGTTTGAAAATCTATCACATCAACCCTTTAAAACTGAAAACATGTGTTTTTCCCGGGTTACATACTCGCAAAATTACTCGTGAAAAACACATCTGAAGCACAAAATCTTTCGCAGGAAGCCTTTAGTATTGAAACAGTCGCGAGACAGTTGCGAAAGTCTCTATCTGAATTTTGTGCTTTTCAAGTTTTTGCCTTAGCCTCATTTCGCGGGAAGAGCTAAGTCACGAGCTTCTTATGAAAATGCCTCTGAAGAAGTTTTTGAAGAACAACACAAAAATGCATTTTGAACAAAAACTTAAAACACGAAAGTATAAAACACTTTCAAAAACATATAAAATACTCAAAAATCTTTTTGGGTTTGATCGGCAAGCAATTGAGCATACACATCACATTTGATCATGTACAATCACACAAATGAAATAAGCATTTGTTGAACAAAAGTCTTGTTTGTTGTGTGTGAGTATCAAATGTGGAATAGTCTTTAGTCCAGAGTGAAGCTTCAATGATAATTCAATCAAGTCATACACAACTGGTACTAAGTCCAGTGGTCTATCTCAATTATGGAAATGAACATATATGACCTCCCATAATAAAATGATTACGCATATTTGAAGCTTTTCATTTGGCTTCTTTACAAATCATAACATTTGATCATTTTTGAACAATGCATCTCATTTTGAAATCGGTGCTTGAAATTTTTGATATTTCAATATTGAGAATAAGCCTTTAGCTGTTTGAGCACTATACATTTCAATAAAAAGTCGCTTTCCCTTTTTCCTAGTCAAATACTAGTATGTGCAACGGCTTTTGTAGCTCATTATCTCTTTTCATTTTGAGATTTACATTTGTTGAGTTCTTTAAGCAAAAACATAAAAAGTGTGGGAAGATATATAGGCACAAGTCTATGCATGTATCAAAACCAACAAAACTATTGACCAATCATTCATGACAAGCTTGAAGATCGATTTACAACAATTACACATAGATTTCAAGATTTTTCCCACAAAGATATATGTGCATACAAAACAAGCTAAGCTTGCAAATACACTACGCCAAACTCACATGTGATATACACAACACAAGCGATCAAACTTTTTGGAGATTTTTCAGTTTTTATGGGTTTTTTGAATTTTTCAACACACTCAAAAATAGAACAAGTAAAGTAAGATCAACAAAAACAACAAGTTCGAAAAAAAAAAACTTGTAAAAGAAACATGCTATGAACTAGAAGCAATGACATAGGAGTATTTTGTATGTCATGATGCATGAACCTATGACCCTAAACATCGAAAGTATTAATGCATGGGCATAAAGAGTAATCATGCATAAGTATCCTTCTTCACCCACTCTTTACGAGTGTTTTGGGTGAGAGCCTTAGATGGCAGGGTACGACCAACATAACTTTCAAACCTCGAACTGAATCTAGCAAGGCATAGTGATAAGTTCTTCAACATTTCCATAACGTCTTCAATGAGATGTCCCTCACTATCTCCCTTAGCTTGTGCTCCTTTTGGTCTTCTCTTTGAAATTTCTTGGCCACGCATAGAGTCAGCCTTCTTGAGTGCGTGAAGCTTGAAACAATTTGGCCTTGTGTGCCCTTGTACGCCACAATGATGACACACATGCTTCATTTGAGGCCCTCTTTGATTTTTGGGTAATGACTTCCCTTTTTCCTTTGATTTTGCACCAATGGTTCTTTTTACAGCAGTAAGGGTTTCAATCTTAGACTTCACTTCTTTGAGTTTCTCGTCATTCTTGGCTAATATGAACCTTACTTCCTTCCTAGGTTCGCAGCTAGAATTTCCTTCTCTGGTATAGCCCAGACTGGTCTTATCATGTGAAAATTTTTGAGAGGACAGCACGTTGTCAAGTTTCTTGGTGGAGATGCACTCAACCTTGACATTAGCTTGAATAATTTCATGTTCAAGAAACTTGATCTTAGAGTAAGCTTCAACCAACTCTCTCTTGAGTCTTTCTACTTCACACTTTGCTTCCTTGAGTTGCACAAGTATACACCTATGCTCTTCTTCAACCTTTTTCATCTTTTTCACAGCAAGATTCATAACTTTAGCGTATTTGCCACAATCTTCCAGTAGAGAATCATATGCTTCTTGAGGGTTGTTCTCGCCTTCATTTTGGTGTATGTCTTCATCTTCCGATTCTTCAACTTCCTCATCCTCAGAAAGATTACCAAGTTCATTAACCAATTTGCTCAAATCATCCTTTGAATCAACAAAGACAATTGCCATAAAGGCCCTATAATTTCCTTCACTGTCACATTCCCCTTCCATATCTGAATTTGAGCTTTCAGAATCACTAAGGGTAGTGGCAAACACTTTACCCTTCCCTCTCAAATAGTTAGGACACTCCTTCTTGAGATGTCCATGACCGTTGCATTCGTAGCACACAATTCCTTGAGGGGATTGATAATCCTTCCCATCTCTCTTCTTGAACTCATTCCTGTCACCTTTGGGGATGAAAACTTTCCTTTGCTGAACGACTTCCCACTATTTTTCATCTTCAGAAATTTGCAGAAGTTCTTTGCAAGGAATGCTACCTCCTTCTCCACATCATCTTCTTCGGAGGAGTCATCCATTCTCTCAGTGATGGTTTTGAGAGCAAGTGATTTGCTCGACTTGTGGGAAGGCAGTCCAAGCTCATATGTTTGGAGAGATCTAATGAGTTTTTGGATCTTGATCTCATCCAAATCTTTACTTTCTTCTATAGCTGTGACCTTTGCACGGAAACTCTTCGGTAAGGACCTCAAAATCTTTCTCACCACCTTGGCATCCTCAATCTTCTCTCCTAGATTGAGCTTAGCAATTACAATTTCATTGAGCTTGCCATAGAAGGAATCAAATGACTCATCATCACCCATCTTGAGCTCTTTAAATCTGGTGGCAAGCATCTAGAGCTTTGTGTCCTTAACTTTCTTGGTGCTCTCATAGGTAGTCTTAAGAATAGTCCATGCTTCCTTGGTAGTCTTCACATGCGATATCCTATAAAATTCATCAATAGACACACCACAAAATATAGCGTTAATAGCTTTACTATTTGCATTTGCCAAAGCAAGAGCTGCCTTATCCCATTTGGACTTAGGTGTCGTGGGTTTGACATACCCATTCTCAACAGAATCCTATACCGACTCATCTATAGCACACAGGAATGCCCTCATACGGACTTTCCAGAACGCATAGTTGCTCCCATCAAAGAATGGTGGAGCATTAAGCGATTGTGATCAGTCCATCACACAGGTGTCTAGGATCACACTTAGGTAATAAAACCACAGCAAGTGTACCCGCTCTGATACCAATTGAAAGCTCGAAAATGTGTTAAAACACATGAGCTGTTTAGACCCCCAAATTAAATATTACGACTCGATTGATTTTATTCTAACTTATGTCAAGAAAGCGTCTATTCCATTCTTTAAATCAAACCTTATGTCAAGAAAGCGTCTATTCCCTCTATAACGTCTCATATTCTCATCAAACTCAACTCCCTTAAACTTGACTCCTGCCTTATGCAACTGGGTTGCAGAGTATGATAGTTTAGCCCCTCCAGATCTTCTATTCGATAATTGTTCACTTAGATAAAACAATCTAACCAGATTTGTGAAGTGCTCAATTTTCACATTGAAATACCCAAGCTCCTTCATTTGAAAGAAACCCAAAGCAAGATACCTTAAAGGAAGGTGATTTATCTCTAAGTCATTCGGAAAGGTTGCTAGATTGAACAACATCTCTAAAACAAAAAAGGGAAGCTAATTTTCAAGTAATACCAAGTCAAATTTCAAAATTGGACGCATCCATTCTGCTATCATATGATCGTTCCCTATCAAATGTGGGTCAGAATCTCTCAAGAAGTACTCAAGAATGAACATCCCATCTACCCGAATCATTGTCACAAAATCATCACAGCTTATGCTGGACAAAATAATCTCTGCATAGTAAGAGTGAATTTTGTATTCCCTCCTTATTTTGTCTTCTAAATTCTGCAAGTGTATGTTAACCCGTTGCATGAAACGCTCACAAAACAGAACTTTGTACTTTTTCATGGTTTGTAATTTTACATTGGAGTGGTGAATAGGGCCAATTGAAATAAGCAGAGGAGTGAAGGCTTGCTCATCCAGTTTGCGAAGGTGATCTGGAACATTGATCAAACCCCCAGTTGAGAATTGCTGCGTCGAACCTCCAGATATTGTTGACATTTCCAAATTTCCAATTCCAGTTGCCATTGAAGAGCCTCCTATCTATCAAGATAAGAGCCACTATGAATTAAAACGCTAGGTGAGGAACCGTGTGAAGTACAACACGCTATAATTTGACTTCAAAGTTCATTTTATGGCACTATCTTCTAATATGTTAAAATGCACTGCTATTACAAGAATAATGATCATTTTATATATTTAATGTTTATAAAAATTTTTATAAAAAATAAATAAATTTAATCATCCTCCTTCATTGTCCTGTAAAGCTAATTACATAAAAGATTTGCGAATATTAAAACTAGATGACAATAGTAATTAATTTTGAATGAAGAATTTTAAAGTGGTTTCTTTTGAAACAATAATTAATAGAACAAATAATTTTGGTACTTAAATCATTTCATTTCATTTTTTTAATAGATAATTTCATTTTTAGTTTGATAGGGACGTAGAGTAATTAAATAGCCAGATTGAATTGTTTCATTTTAGTAGGTAAAAGAAGGTACTTTTTGATATATTATATACATACCAGGGCTAGCCTAGACATTTTGGGCCTAAGGCGACAACTAAAATGGGGTCTTTTTATATTTATGTATTAATTAAATTATTATTTATTTAATATTATTATATTATAATATATTTCATTTAAAATCTATGTTTCTTGCCTTTTAAGATGAAGATTAACTAATTAAATTTTTGTATTCAAATTCTTCTAACATCTATTTTTCAATTAATAATATAGCTAATCCACCTAATCTCTCTTGGGACATTGTTGATCTTAGATATCATTTTATAGAATTTAATTTTGAAAGACTTCTTTCTACAAAAGCAACTGTAACATATATTGTTAGTAAAATTTTATAAACAATGCATGAATTTGGACATGATTGTGGTTATTTTCGTTATTATCCTTCAAATTTTCAATTGTATTATTTTGTCATCTACTAACTCTTTTTGGTGAACTTCTTCTTCATTTGTGAGATCTTCATTATTATTTTCATTTTCTTCTAAATTATTTTGAAGTTCATTATCAAGATTTATTGTATTGCAAAATTGAATATCTCAGTTATTTTAATTGTTATCTTGCAATTCTTCTTCATGTTTTATTTTGTTTTTCCTTTTATTATTATTATTTCATTTTCGTTGTTTGTTTTTTGGATTGAATTATTATTATTATTATTATTATTATTATTTGCTTTAGTCTTGTGTAGTCCATGACACTATAGTACAATAGTAACTACTAAAAACACAACAAAACGCACAAAAAATAATAATAAAATACAAGATTAAAAGAAAGAAAGAAAGAATTTTATCTAGTTATTTTGTGAGTAATTTTTTTAGACTGGATTTGTAATTTATCTAGTTATTAATTTCGGTTTTTCTAGAGATTAATGATATTGTTTTTGGGACTTTAGACCAAAGAATTTTCTTATTGTTCATGGGTCAAAAGGATGGATCAGATTTATTTATTTATTTTGGTTTCATCATGAACCAATTTTTCTATTGTCGTTCTAATACCCCTTTTTTCCAAATTTTGGGGCCCCCCTTCCACTTGAGGGCCTTAGGCAGTGACCTAAGTGGCCTAGTGGAAGGGTCGGCCTTGATTACATACTTTCTACTTCCTATTACAGTTTTTGTTATGGTGATACTATGAAATTTTTTAATGTTTTATCAAAATTTATTCATTATGGAAATATATTGAAAAGGCCCAATTTTATTTTTTTTTCTTTTAATGGGAATATGCTATTGTTCAATAAATTTCTCATTGAAGTTTGTCTTTGTACTTGAGATAAATTCTAGAATTCTCAGAGAATTTTAAAATCGAAAGTAACTTTAATTAGGTTGAAAGTAGTTTTAACATATAGGAAAAGTTATCGGATGCCCTAAGGACTTGTTATAGGCAACATTTTTAGAAACATTTTATGGGAAAAGAAAAAGCGAAAATACCATTTTGGTCCCTACATTTTAGGGCCACAATCAATTTGGTCTCTAGATTTTAATAGCTGTCAATTTGATCCCTATTATTTTTAACTTGCAGTCAATTTGATCCCTACCATTAACTCACTAATGGAACATACCTACGTGGCAAACGGTTTGCATTATTGGCACACACATGACTAATATAATAATAAAAAAAACATTTAATTTCCACTAAAAAAGGCCACATCAACAAATTTTAAAATAGAAAAATCTACCTCAGAATATAAAAAGTTTAAAATAATGAATTTAGATTTTTTTTTAAAAAAACCCCAAATTTTCTTGAATGTTCTTGGCAAAGAAAAATTGCAATTTAGAAAAACACAAAAACCCAGCAGCCACCACAATCACTACCGCCACTTCCACTACCACTCTTCTTTACCTACACCTACTATCCAAAGACTACTAAATACAGATCCAAATTATGCAATGAAATGCCACAAAGAAAATTCTCAGACATTGCTGAACACATTAAAAATAATAATAATTGCTAACTAGCTTTCATAGAAGCATCTCCTGAGCAATGTGTGTGAGATTTAAAGTTTAAATTAGAGACATAGGCCCACTCTATAGGAAGTAGGAACAAGGTAGTGGAGTTAAAACACAGACCTATACTCAAGAACTTAAAAATTTCAAACACAAACCCACTCTCTTTCTTTGTCAAAGTATTCAAGAAAATTTAAAGGTTTTTCTTATTGGGTTCAGTGGAGTTAGATTTTAACAAGACATGGGACTCTCTCTCTTGCACAAACCCACACTCATTCAAGAGAGTCCATTCAAACTTGAGAGCTTTCCTTAGATCTGAATATCTCTTCACCATTTGTGAACGAGAAACCTATCTAGCAAAAGCTATTCATTTTTTAACTCTTTTAAATCACTCAATTGGGTTTTGTGTTTAGTTGCCAAGAAAATTCAAGAAAAGTTGGGAATTTTTTTTTTTTCATTCATTTAGTTCTTTAATTAATTCATTTAATTCTTTAAATTCATAATTTTTTTTAAGAGGTGGATTTTTTTTAAATGGTTGACTTGGCTTCTTTTTTTTAGTAGCAATTGATTATTATTATTTTATTATATTAGCCATGTGTGCGCCAACCATGCAATCCATTTGCCACAGAGGCATTTTTCGTTAGTAAGTTAAATGTAGAGACTAAATTGATTGTAAGTTGAAAATAACAGGAACCAAATTGACCGATACCAAAATGTAAGGACCAAATTGACTGTAACACCAAAATGTAAGAACTAAAATGGTATTTTCACCAAAAGAAAAAAAGTAACTAATTTTTTTGACAACATTTTATACAGGTGTTAACTGGACCCTTAACATACAAGCAAATTGAAAGTATTAAAAATTGTACAAATACTTGATATAAGATTCGAGTAGATTGACTATAATTTAAGAAAAGAATAAAATTAATGGGGATTAGCTTAATTGTTGAACTTTCACCTTAATTATGTATAGAGTAATAATATCCTTGCAAATTGTTTTTAATTGTAAAAAAAAAAAAAAAAAAAAAAAAAAAAAAGTAGAAGAGGGAGAACCAAATGAAATCAATATAGATAAACCACATTTAACAATTGATTATCACAAATAACTTAAAATTTATTTTAAAAATCATAAAATATAATAGCAAGGAAATCAATTTCATACCAAAAATGTTTCGGATTTACCGCTATATATATATTTATATATATAGTTTAAATAAAATTATTTTAATAATTAAAAATTGACGAAACCAAATGTAAATAGGTTTTGCAAAAATTCTGTAGATACTATAGATTCTATTGCATAATATCTATCAATTGATATGTGATTGAAAAATGTGTGTATATATATACACTCTAAACTATCCTGCTATCCAGATCTGATCTCAAGTGACGAGGATGAGACCCCCTTTGCTAGGCATGGGCCACTCATCAGGCCTGATGTAGAAGATGTAGCAGTCTAGAGACCTTTTTGGGAGCACTGTGCTATTGGCTTCCTTTTGGATTATCGAAAGTTTTCAGTGAGTTATATAGAGAACATTATCAATGCTGCATAGAGAATCAGAGGTGAGGTTTCTATTGTGGTTCAAGAATCATATTCTTATATAGTTCATTTTGAACACATAAAGGACCTCAACCATATATGTAGTGAGGGATCTTGGTCTGTTGAAGGTGTTTTATTTGTATTGGAGAAGTGGAGGCCCAATCTAGTAATTAATAGACTTCAATTAAACTATATCTCAGTTTAGGTTCAATTGCATGGGTTACCTCTTAAATATCAATACCCTGAGCTAGCAGAATATATGAGTCAATTGATGGGAATAGTAGAAAGGGTTGATTGGGAGGATATAATACCTAGAAATATTAGGTTTATGCGTATTAAGGTGAGAGTGGATCCTTGGTTGCCTGTCATTGCTAGGTTCATGCTAAGAATAGATGAGGGATCAAGTATATGGATTCAGTATAGATACGAGAGAGTCCACAAGCTATGTACTAGATGTGGATTGATTGATCACACACGTAGGCAATGTACCCATAGTATGGATGATGTTGAAAGGATGATATATAGACAGAGTAAGGATTCAAGATCTTCACCAAGTGCAGTATAGGTTTGATGCACTCCAAGCACAATTTACTAATGAGTTGAGAGCATTCTATAGGAGGAGGTGGACAACCTAGGTCAGGTTTAGACACCTAAACCAGAATCATGGACATGCAAGTGCTGATGAGGTCTTCCCTAAGCACCTTGACCATGGTACCCCAAGTTCACCAAACACACCTCAAGAAATAGCTCCTAGACCCACTGACCCTCTTGCTACCAATAATAATAACATCCCTCTGGACAATCAACACCATACTAATAGCTACCCAACTTATAACAATGAATCAACCCTTAATGCCGCAATCAACCTCTTGAACCTAAACACCAGAACAATACCACCCACTCCAACAAACTCTGTAGCATCATTAAACTCATTCTCTGGCAATCTAATGGCAGCTCAATCCACTGAGCCTAACTTCTGTGAACCCTACCCCATCATGCAACAGAACCACATTGGATACGACCTGAAAATTCAAACCTTGGATACCACCTGAAAATTCAAAGAGAGGGGAATGGTCCATTCATCACCAATGGACAGTGCCACTCATCTTAGACAGTTTAAATGAGGAAAGGCCTGAGATTTTGCAAAGTAGTACCTAGAGGAAAGGCTACATACTAGAATCTCTAGACTCCTTCATAGATTCCCTTGTTCAAAGGGTAAACCACGAAAGATTTAATTTCGAATTAGGGAGCTCCAATACTGGGCCGAACCTTGTCCCCTTACATAATGTGGAAGCCCAACAAAGGAGCACTGAGCTAGAGTCTACAATTAATCTTCAGATGGGCCAAGACTCCGAGGCCCAAGCTCCTAACCAACATGCAACCCCCCCTGCCATCTCTCAAACCCGAAATATAGATAAGGAAAAAGACCTCACTTCTCTTGAATTACTTTCTCTTGGCCCAGGCCCTCCTCCATTACAAAGCCCAAAAACAAATGCCTTTCAAAACCCTCTCCTTAATCCTATTGGAATATCCACCTCAATTTTGAATGCTAGAAGCCTTTCGGACAGTTCCAAAAAGAGAATTAAAAGGGAAATCGAGGAGGAATATAAAACAAAGACTATGTTGGGGGGGGGGGGAGGGGGGTTGACAAAGAAAGTCAAAATTCTGTGCAAATAACCCTTCAGGAATTTCTGATAACGCTCTCTACTCCACAAGTCCATGTTGATCCAAATGAAGGGTGTTGGGAAGCTGACCCTCAATAGCTTCCCCAGCAACCATGAGAATATTGAGCTAGAATTGTAGAGGGCTGGACAATCCCTCTGCAATTTTACAATGCCAAAAAAAGGCCCAAGAGTATAAGCCCTCTATTGTGTTTCTGATAAAGACTAAGCTGGACAGAGACAAAGGAGCTGGTATTTTGAAGAAATGTGGTTTTTGGAAAGGTTGGGAAGTTCCTTGGATGGGACTTAGTGGAGGTTTGCTGCTAGGATGGCTACCAGATTAGAAGCTCACTATCATGCATAGCTCAAGGCACCTAATTCATACAGACTTGCTAGACCATAAAGGTACAGAGAGGCTTTCCACTATATTCAGACACGAAAGGAAAGTAAGAAATCCAAGACTAGAACACCTGTTTTCAATCAAGACTGGTAAACTCTTATCAAGGTGGTAGCTTACAAAAATAGAAGGACTAGAAGATATGGTTATGCATTTGAAGCAAGGAGCATGGAGGGAACACTGTTATTCAAAGGAGGAGCCAGCAATGGAAGACAAGCTAAGCACCTTACAATGCAAGAAGCTGTGGTGGAAGTTTTGAACAAGGCAATCAAGCTGGATCTTCATAGAGCAGTCATTATCAGCATTAATAAAAACCTGGTAGACATGTGCAACAATCTTAGAAGGCCTAATTGGCAAGACCAAGCCTTTATAATGGATCTCCACAACTTTCACCAGCAGGGCTTGATCACTCAATTTTTGTTTGTAACTAGACCAGTGATAGCTCAGGTTTTAGATATAGCTGCTAATGCAGCCAGATTCCTAGTGCACTGTATATAGCACTTTATGCCTAATATAGGCTAACTTTGTTTGTAGTACTTTCTTATAACTTTTATCTAATGTTTGATCCTTTTATTGTTAAAAAAAAAAAAAAAAAAAAAAAAAAAAAACTATCTTGCTATCACTTTTAATCTTGTCCACTCATTGTCTCCACTTTTTACATTTTATCTTTTTTTTTTCTTCCTTCTTTTTCTCCCCCCTTCAGATGTTGTAAACTTTGAAATCTCAATTTTACTTTTGTCCAATGTTATGGATATCATTCCGTTCTGACCAAAACAGTTGAAGAATCACATACCGGTATATAAATCAGAAAGGTAAGCTCCACTATTCCACCTCAATGAAATTTTAGTCCACTCAGTGTTGAAGTGGGCCGTGTGTGGCTTGAATTACCAAGCCCAATTATTCTTCTAAACCAAATACAAGCAGTATTAGGAAACCCAATTCAACTAGGATTATAATTCCTAGTACAAGCCGACCTACATATATATATATATATATATATATTAGGTTTGTGATACTTGGCAAGCCATGAGAATTAGAGATAATTCCTAATAACCTAGCAGCCGCATAAGAAGAAAGAATAGTGTTTTCTTGTCTTGTGGGTGAAAGAGAATTAGGGTGTAATTGAGAATTGGGTTTCTTGAGAGTGTTCTTGTGCACTATTGTATCTCCTTATTTTGTAGTGAAATCCCTGCAACTCCGTGGACATAGGCAAATTACCGAACCACGTAAATATTGTCTTGTGCATGTGATTGTTTTCTTTGACGTGTGTTTTCTCTATTTGTTTTGTTTCTCATAGGTTGGAATTTTGGTTAAAATTCCCTACAACTGGTATCAGAGCCTAGGGTTAGGTTTGAGTGGGAGCAATGGCAGAGGAAGCAGGAAAGGCGTCTGGAATAGAAAAGTTTGATGGCACAGACTTCGCGTATTAGAGGATGCAGATTGAAGATTATCTCTATGGGAGGAAATTGCATCTGCCGCTTTTAGGGACAAAACCTGAGGCTATGAAGGCTGAGGAATGGGCTCTTCTTGATAGACAAGTACTAGGAGTTATCAGGTTAACTCTGTTTAGGTCTGTTGCACACAATGTTGTAAAGGAGAAGACCACAGCAGATCTGATGATGGCTTTGTCTGGTATGTATGAAAAGCCGTCAGCAAACAATAAAGTGCACTTGATGAAGAAACTGTTCAATCTGAAGATGGCAGAGAATGCATTAGTAGCACAACATCTGAATGAATTTAACACTATCACAAATCAATTGTCATCTGTAGAAATTGATTTTGATGATGAGATCCGTGCACTGATCGTTTTGGCTTCTTTGCCAAATAGTTGGGAGGCAATGAGGATGACAGTAAGCAATTCTACAGGAAAGGAAAAGCTCAAGTACAATGATATATGAGATTTAATTCTGGCTGAGGAGATTCGCCGAAGAGATGCAGGTGAAACCTCAGGATCTGGTTCTGCCCTAAACCTTGAGACAAGAGGAAGAGGTAATGACAGAAATTCAAACCGGGGTAGATCAAAATCCAGAAATTCTAATCGAAATAGAAGTAAATCTAGATCAGGCCAACAAGTACAATGCTGGAACTGTGGGAAAACAGGTCACTTTAGGAATCAATGCAAAAGTCCTAAGAAAAAGAATGGAGATGATTCTGCTAATGCTGTAACAGAAGAGGTACAGGATGCATTACTTCTTGCAGTAGACAGTCCACTTGATGATTGGGTTTTGGATTCAGGAGCTTCGTTTCATACCACTCCACACCGAGAAATCATACAGAATTATGTTGCAGGTGATTTTGGTAAGGTGTATTTGGCTGATGGTTCAGCCTTGGATGTTGTAGGTATGGGAAACGTCCGGATATTGTTGCCCAATGGATCTGTTTGGTTACTGGAGAATGTTCGACATATTCCTGACTTGAGGAGGAATCTGATTTCTGTTGGACAACTTGATGATGAAGGACATGCAATACTATTTGTTGGTGGTACTTGGAAGGTTACAAAGGGAGCTAGGGTATTGGCTCGTGGACAGAAGACTAGTATTCTATACATGACCTCAAGTCCAAGAGACACAATTGCAGTTGCTGATGCAAGTACTGATACAAGCCTATGGCACCGCAGACTTGGTCATATGAGTGAGAAAGGGATGAAGATGCTGCTGTCAAAAGGAAAACTACCAGAATTGAAGTCCATTGATTTTGACATGTGTGAAAGTTGCATTTTAGGAAAGCAGAAAAAGGTGAGCTTCTTGAAAACTGGCAGGATACCGAAGGCTGAAAAATTGGAGTTAGTATATACTGATTTGTGGGGGCTTTCTCCGGTTGCATCCCTTGGAGGTTCAAGGTACTACATCACTTTCATTGATGACTTAAGCAGAAAGGTATGGGTTTATTTTCTGAAAAATAAATCAGATGTATTTGAAACCTTTAAGAAGTGGAAGGCCATGGTTGAGACAGAAACATGTTTGAAAGTAAAATGTTTGAGGTCAGATAATGGAGGAGAGTACATAGATGGAGGGTTTAGTGAGTATTGTGCTGCACAGGGAATTAGGATGGAGAAGACCATTCCTGGGACACCACAGCAGAATGGTGTGGCTGAGCGCATGAACAGAACTCTCAATGAGCGTGCTAGGAGTATGAGGTTGCATGCTGGACTACCAAAAACTTTTTGGGCTGATGCTGTTAGCACTGCAGCTTACCTGATAAACTGAGGACCTTCAGTTCCAATGGAGTTCAGACTTCCTGAGGAGGTTTGGAGCGGTAAAGAGGTAAAGTTTTCACACTTAAAAGTTTTTGGTTGTGTTTCCTATGTTCATATTGATTCTGATGCTCTTAGTAAATTTGATGCAAAGTCTAAAATATGTTTTTTCATTGGATATGGTGATGAGAAATTTGGCTATAGGTTTTGGGATGAACAAAACAGGGAAATCATCAGAAGTAGAAATGTGATATTTAATGAACAGGTTATGTACAAGGACAGGTCAACTGTAGTGTCAGATGTTACAGAGATAGATCAAAAGAAATCTGAGTTTGTCAACTTAGATGAATTGACTGAAGGTACTGTCCAGAAAAGGGGTGAAGAAGATAAGGAGAATGTAAATTCACAGGTAGATCTGAGTACACCTGTAGCTGAAGTCCGCAGATCTTCCAGAAACATTAGACCTCCACAGCGTTATTCACCCACTCTAAATTATCTCCTGTTGACTGATGGTGGTGAGTCAGAGTGTTATGATGAAGCCTTGCAAGATGAGAATTCAAGCAAGTAGGAGTTAGCCATGAAGGATGAGATGGATTCCTTATTGGGGAATCAAACATGGGAACTGACTGAATTGCCAGTAGGAAAGAAGGCTTTGCACAACAAGTGGGTATACAGAATAAAGAATGAGCATGATGGTAGCAAACGTTACAAGGCCAGATTAGTTGTTAAAGGGTTCCAGCAGAAGGAGGGCATTGACTTCACAGAGATATTTTCTCCAGTTGTGAAGATGTCAACAATTAGACTGATACTAGGAATGGTGACTGCAGAAAACTTACATCTTGAGCAGTTAGATGTGAAGACAGCATTCCTTCATGGTGACTTGGAGGAAGACCTTTACATGATTCAGCCAGAAGGGTTCATTTTCAGGGACAAGAGAATCTAGTCTGCAAACTGAGAAAGAGCTTGTATGGCCTAAAACAAGCTCCAAGACAGTGGTACAAGAAATTTGATAGTTTTATGCATAGAATTGGGTTCAAGAGATGTGAAGCTGATCATTGTTGCTATGTTAAGTCTTTTGACAATTCTTACATTATATTACTGTTGTATGTGGATGATATGCTTATTGCAGGGTCTAGCATTGAGGAGATTAAAAATCTGAAGAAGCAATTGTCCAAACAGTTTGCAATGAAGGATTTGGGAGCTGCAAAGCAAATCCTTGGCATGAGAATTATTAGAGACAAGACTAATGGTACATTGAAGCTTTCACAGTCAAAGTATGTGAAGAAAGTCCTTAGCAGATTCAACATGAATGAAGCTAAACCAGTGAGCACACCCTTGGGTAGTCATTTCAAACTAAGCAAAGAACAGTCACCGAAGACAGAGGAAGAAAGGGACCATATGAGCAAGGTGTCCTATGCCTCAGCTATTGGCAGCTTGATGTATGCTATGGTGTGCACAAGGCCAGACATTGCACATGCAGTGGGAGTTGTGAGCAGATTCATGAGTAGGCCTGGAAAGCAGCATTGGGAGGCAGTCAAGTGGATTCTAAGATATCTGAAGGGTTCATCAGATACATGTCTTTGCTTCACAGGTGCAAGTTTGAAACTGCAAGGTTATGTAGATGCTGATTTTGCTGGTGATATTGATAGTAGAAAGAGTACTACTGGGTTTGTTTTTACTCTAGGTGGTACAGCTATATCATGGGCTTCAAATCTACAAAAGATTGTTACTTTGTCTACTACAGAAACTGAGTATGTTGCTGCCACTGAAGCTGGAAAGGAGATGATTTGGCTACATGGTTTCTTAGATGAATTGGGTAAGAAGCAGGAGATGGGCATTCTACACAGTGATAGTCAGAGTGCAATCTTTCTTGCCAAAAATTCGGCTTTTCATTCAAAGTCGAAGCATATACAAACAAAATACCACTTTATCCGTTACCTTGTTGAAGATAAACTGGTAATTCTTGAGAAGATTTGTGGATCTAAGAACTCGGCAGACATGTTGACTAAAGGTGTCACTATTGAGAAGTTGAAGCTGTGCGCAGCTTCAATTGGTCTTCTAGCTTAAGGACAGGAGGATGAGTTGCAGGGATGAGGGATTGTGTTATGGAGGATTGTGGCTGATGTTTGCAGCTTGTGAGCCCTTAAGGCCTAAGGTGGAGGCGATGGAGGAGTTTGCTCATGTAGCTTGATCAATTCAAGCCAAGGTGGAGATTTGTTGAAGTGGGCCGTGTGTGGCTTGAATTACCAAGCCCAATTATTCTTCTAAACCAAATACAAGCAGTATTAGGAAACCCAATTCAACTAGGATTATAATTCCTAGTACAAGCCGACCTACATATATATATATATATATATATATATATATATTAGGTTAGTGATACTTGGCAAGCCGTGAGAATTAGAGATAATTCCTAATAACCTAGCAGCCGCATAAGAAGAAAGAATAATGTTTTCTTGTCTTGTGGGTGAAAGAGAATTAGGGTGTAATTGGGAATTGGGTTTCTTGAGAGTGTTCTTGTGCACTATTGTATCTCCTTATTTTATAGTGAAATCCCTGCAATTTCGTGGACGTAGGCAAATTGCCGAACCACGTAAATATTGTCTTATGCGTGTGATTGTTTTCTTTGACGTGTGTTTTCTCTATTTGTTTTGTTTCTCACAGGTTGGAATTTTGTTAAAATTCCCTACACTCAGAACCATTTTGGTTGGTACAAGCTGAAATTAAAGATTCAGCCGGAATGAGATTTGGGGTTTGAAATTTTTTTCCTCAAACCTGAAAGAATTTTTCTGCCCCTAATACCCACCGTGGATCATTATAGAAAATGCCTAGTACTATAGAGAAGGAAAACAATGGATCTAATGGTGGGGTAAAAAGAAAAAATGAAGAAGAAGAAAAAGACGAGGAGAGAGGGAGTTATAGAATGAACGGTGAGAGAGTAAAGAAGTAGTGAAGTATATTAGAGGAAAGATAAAAGATAGTCACGTGTGGAATGGGGCAGACTTTTGTAATTTTGAAAAAGAAGCTTCTTAGAAGGTGCTATTTACAAACACCATTCTATACTTATTTACAAAAATACCAATTTGTTTTTACCCTTTTAAAACCAATTACATCGCTTAAAAAATAAAAATAAAAATACTTTCAGCGATGCATTAGATTCATAATTTAAATGTAAATATACCACGTACTAAGTATATATATATATATATATATATATATATATACACATATATATGTAGGAGTTTCTCTCTCTCGTTTTCCACGAGAACTCTCTCCCTAAGGTTTCCTACGGGGCTGCATTTTTGCTTTCTTTTTGTCATTGCTTTCTTTTGCCGTGGAGTCCACAATCATGGCAAACAATGTATAACAAATCCTAGAGAAGATGAAGTTAACCTTCGAAGAAGAAGAGACAATCAATATATTTGATGATGGTCGACAAGAAGAATTAGAGATTTGTGCTTTGAGTCTTATTGGGAAGTTTTTAACTTGCAAACCTTTTAATAAAAGAGCAACTCTGGTGACACTCAAAAAAGCATGGGGACTGGAAGATGGAGTGCAAGTTGTTGAAGTAAGGTCAAACTTGTTTCAGTTTAAGTTTAGATCTGAATTTGAGTTGAACAGAGTCTACACTAGAGGTCTATGGAGTTTTGATAATCAAGCATTACTGTTAACAAGATGGAAGTCAGGGATGACGGCGACGAATGTCAAGTTTGATTCAATAGCCCTATGGGTACAAATCTAGGGGGCGCCTTTTGAGATGAGATCTGCCTGGGTAGTGGAAGAGGTGGAGAACCAACCGGGTAGGGTTTTGGAGGTTGAGAGATGGCGTAACAATGATAGCCAGAATTTTTTTATGCAGGTTAAGGTGGCTATTCCGCTAGAAAAAGAGATACGTCGTGGGGCTTTCTTGGTAGGTTTAGATGGGAAGAAATATTGGGTGGATCTTAAGTACGAGTGATTGCCTATATTGTGCCATTATTGTGGACTGCTTAGGCATGAACTACGGTTCTGTGCTTAGTATTTTAGCAAAACAAAATCTGAGGTTGAGGTTGAATGTGGTTATGGAGATTGGCTGAAGGCTTCGGATGGTAGAACGAGATCACCACAGAAGAGGGAAGTTAGGAAGGATGATGAGCATGAGGGAAAGAAAGGTGTAAGCAAGGGCCAGTTTGCTTCACAGAATATGACGGAGGTGGAAGATAGCAGTGGTGGGGAGGAGAGAAACAATACCAAAATGGTTATGGAGGGCATAGGGGGTGCTACCGAACCTGTGGGAGAAGATTGGGCTGACAGCGGGAATATGGCTGAGAATCAAAGCAGTGGAGACGTGGATAAGGGATGTAGAGATTCAGGTTCCTTAATTTTGGGAGGGCAGAATCCATGCTTACACGAGGCTACTAAGATCCCGATGTATGCTTATTAATGGAAACAAGGTTGGATCGAAGTGGATTTGAGTAGCATTGTGGTGATGTACCTTTTAAAAATAAATTGATAGTGAAAAAGCCTAATTTGGGTGGAGGGTTAGCTTTGCTTTGGAAGGAGGAGGTGACTTTAGATGTTATTAATTTTACTAACAACCATATTTTGGCTAAGGTAGTGGAAAAGGATGGTTTTGTGTGGTATTTCACAAGGTTTTATGGATGGCTAGAGGTAAATGAAAAGCGGAAGTCGTGGGCACTTTTATCTCATTTAAGGTCTCTTATTGAGGGTCCTTGGTGTTGTATCAGTGATTTCAATGCCATACTTCACGCATCGAAGAAAAAAAGTGTCAATGCACCTTACCATAACCAGATGGAGGATTTTTCGAGTTGCCTTGGAGAAATGTGAATTGACAGATTTGGGTTTTACTGGGCATAAATTCACTTGGACAAACCGGCAACTAGGTTCAGCCCACACAAAAAAACAATTGGATAGAGCTGCTACTAACAAAGATTGGATTGAAAAGTTCCCTGGCAGTTCGGTTTCTCACTTGTTCAGCCATGCTTCTGATCATATTCCTATTCCGTTGAGAACTATGAATGATAGGCGGCTTAAGGGAAGGGAGGCTGGTGGTTTCAAGTTTGAGGAGAGTTGGTTGTTATGGGATGATTGTGAGGAGGCAGTGCTTAAGGCATGGACAAAAAGAGGGTAGGGTAGTCTGGGTTTGAAGGGTGTTAGGGATTGAATCCAAGGCTGTAGGGCTGATTTGCATGCGTGGGGTTCTTCAAAGACTATAGAGGAAATTAAAAGATTGCAAAAGAAGTTGGAAGTGTTGAATGCAAAGGAGATGACCAAAGATGGCAGAAGTGAGTAAACAGCTGGATGATTTATTGCTTAAGCAAGAGATTTTTTGGCGCCAGAGGTCCCGGGTGTCATGGTTAAAGTATGGGCATAGAAATAATAATTTTTTTCATTCCAAGGCTTCCTAACAAAGGCGAAGGAATTTTATTGAGGGAATCAAGAATGCTAATGGGGTTTGGGTAGAGGAGGTGGATGAAGTGGTGGATGGGGCATCTGATTATGTCATGAATATTTTTAAAGCAAGCACTTGTGACAAAATGGAGGATTGCCTTAATACAGTTAACCAAAAAATAACTGATGATATGATGGAGGTGCTGTCCAGGCCATATAGCAGTGAAGAAGTGAAAGTAGAATTGTTCCAGATGGGACCAACAAAGGCTCCTAGACCTGATGGTATGAAAACACTTTTTCATCAAAAATTTTGGCATATTGTCAATAATGAGGTGACTGTTGCTGTGTTAGATTTTTTACATACTGGTCATATGGTGCCCGACATTAATTATACTCATATTGTTCTGATTCCCAAAGTAAAGAAACTAGGGAAAATGGCAGATTTCAGACCTATTAGCCTATGTAATGTGATATATCAAATTATTTCAAAAGTTTTGGCAAACAGGTTAAAGTTGATCTTGCCACAGTTAATCTCTCCTACTCAAAGTGCTTTTGTACCTGGATGCCTTATTACTGATAACGTGTTAGTAGCCTATGAGACTTTGCATGCCATGCATATTAGAAAAAAAAAAAAGGGGAAGAAGGGGGCCTTAGCTCTTAAATTGGATGTCAGTAAGGCCTATGATAGGGTGGAATAGGGCTTTTTTAAAGGCGTGATGATTAAATTGGGGTTTCTGGAGGTTTGGGTGGACAGGGTTACAAGCTGTGTCTCTACACCCTCCTTTTCAGTCTGAATCAATGGTAAAGCTTATGAGAATATCACTCCTTCTAGAGGTATACGCCAAGGTGATCCTTTGTCCCCGTATTTGTTTTTCATATGTGCTAAAGGCTTTACTTTACTCCTTGCTAAAGCTGAATTTGAAGGGAGGTTGTATGGAGTGGCAGTGTGTAGAAGTCCCACATCTATAACTAATATGTTTTTTGCTAATGATTCTTTGATTTTTTGCCAAGCTAATAAAAATGAAGTGTAGGTTGTTTCTAATACTCTATAGCTATATGTTGAAGATTCAGGCCAATGCATTAACCTGGAAAAGTCTTCTACCTAATTCAGTAGCAATGTGTCTGTGGAGCAGAAAGCATGGATAATTGACAAACTATAGGTAAAGGAAGTTGATAAGTTTGATGCTTACCTGGGGCTGCCTACTTTGATAGGAAGAAGAAAATATGATACTTTTGCTTTCATTAAGGAATGGGTTTGGAAAAAGATGCAAGGTTGGAAGGGGAAGTTGCTCTCTCGAGCCAGCAAGGAGGTTCTTATAAAAGTAGTGGTTCAATCCATTCCCACGTATACAATGGGGGTTTTTCAGTTATCAGGGAAATTATGTGATGAATTGGATGCTATGTGTGCTAGATTTTGGTGGGGACAAATTGGGGAGAAAAATACACTGGAAAAATTGGAGTTTTTTAACACTATCCAAGAAAGAGGGCGGAATGGGTTTCAGAGATTTATGATCATTTAACTTAGCCATGTTAGCAAAACAAGGTTGGAGGTTGTTGCAGGATAAAAGCTCTCTTTTATATAGTTTTTTTAAAGCTGATCGATACAAAACTGCAAGTGCACAGTATCGTAGTTTTATAGTAAAGTGATGAGAAGAGTATCGTCCTCAGGGATTGGTAACTTACTTTTGACAAATACCAAAATTATGCTAATCTTGATTTTATCTAGAGAACTCACTAAGGTTTTTGTAACGGGAATTTAAAATAAAATCAAATTAAAGAAAATACGCAAAGGAAAAAAAAATGTTGTTCAAAAATCAATTTAATGGGAAGAAAACTTCTAGGAATTGATTTCACCTAATTCCTCACTATGCTTTACTCATATAGCTAATTTAATTTAACTCTCTCTGTTTATTAGCAATCTTCAAACTCATCCAAAAGCTTCTTTCGACAGTCAATTGGAAACATTCTTGTTCATCATTTTACACAAGAGTATGCAATTTAATAAAGCAAGATAGCATTAAGACCAACGATTTTAATACTACACAGGTTCATACAAGTCTTTCGATCTCTATATTTATCTATGCTGAAATATTCAAGATCTATCCTATAATTCCCTCTTTCGACAGCAAATCACAATATTAAAATCATCTAATCAATGGCCAGTTAATTAGAAGCAATAAGCATAGAATAAATCAGACAAACATGAAGAGAATTTGTTCAAATTAACATAGAAAAACAAGCATAGTTTGGAACTAGATTACATCATTTTTCTAGAATAAAGAAAATTTAGTTCATGCTAAAAATTAAATTCAACATAAATGAATTCACCATAATTTTTTTTGAGAAGATTGGAAAGAAAATAAATGCTGAAAAATTATCTGCTCAGCCCTCTCTGTTCAACTTCAGTGCCGCACCTTTCTCTGTTCCAGCTCTCTTTTTCTTTCAGCTTCAGCGCCTCTTTCTTCTGCTTTTCTCTTCTGGTCAGCGCCTCTTTCTTCTCTTCTTCTCTTCACCCAGCGCCCCCCTTTTCTTCTTTTTGTTTTTCTCTTTTATTCCTTTGTCTTTAGCGCCTCTTTCTTCTTTTCTTCTAGACGTGTTGCCCTTTTTTTATCAGCCCAAACATATTTTTTTCAGCCCAAAACCTTTTTTACTTCAGCCCAAAACCTTTTTTCAGCCCAAAACGTTTTTGCTTCAGCCCAAGATACTTTTTCAGTTCAGCCCAAAACTCTCTCCCTGTTTGTGGTTCAGCGCCTCCTTCTTTTTGTTTCTTTTCTTCCTGCCTTTCTTTTCTGCCTTTAGCCACTACGTATTGCCCTTTTTCAGCCCAAGTGTTCAGCTCAAAACCTTTTTCAACTGCTTCATGTCTCTTTATTTGAGTAAATCTTCATTTTCTTCAAATCTGAAATAAAATTTAAATAACAATAATGAAGTCTAAAATCAACAAAAAATAAATAAAATTAGACTAAAGTTTAAAGTTGAGAAGTGATAAATTATGCTAAATTATGCAAGTCATCAAAAGCAAAATATTTTTCGATGTGTGATTTCCTTGAGACGAAGGATTGTCAAAATAGTTCCTATGTTTGGAAGAGTTTGATAGCAACTCAACCACTTTTGAGGAAAGGATGCTATTGGAGAGTGGGTAATGAGGCCCCCATTCGGGTTTTAAAGGATTGATGTCTGTCTAATCAGCCAACAAAAAAAAATTCTTTTCCAACCTAAGGAGGAGATTTGGGAGTGGAGTGTTTCGGATTTAATTGATTGGCCGAATCATCAATGGGACAAAGAATGAATCACTGCCATGTTCCATCCATTTGATGCAAAAGCTATTCTTCAAGTCCCTTTGAGCAGGCCGATTGTGCAAGATGTGATGGTGTGGTCTTTTTCAAAGAAGGGCAATTACATAGTAAAGTCCGGGTATTATGTGGTAAAGCAGTTAAGGATGGAAAAGAGTAATATGGGGTGTATTCCAGCATCCTTCAAGGTCGTCTCAACAAGCATTGGATTATTTGAGGAAGTATACTGAAGCACAAGATCAGTTGAGGGTGCCAACTCCAATTCAAACTCCAACGCAGCAAACATGGCAGCCTCCACAGGGAAATTTATTCAAGTTGAATTTCGATGGAGCTTGCTTCGATAAGGGAGTTGCTTTAGGCTATGGGGCTATGATTAGGAATGAAAAGGGCGAAGTAATGGCTGCTCTTGCTGTGAAGGGCGGTGCTGTAAGGGATAGTTAAGAGGTGGAAGTGATGGCATGTCACAAAGCCCTCGAGTTTGCAATAGACACTGGCTTCATGGAGATAATTTTGGAAGGTGATAGTGCTTTGGTGATGCAAACGGTTTCTCAGGCCCAACCGAACCTCTCGCGGCTTGGATGAATTTATGAGGATATTTGGTGCTTAGCTGCAAGTCTTATATCCATTTCGACTAATTGTGTTAGGCGCTATGCAGATAGTGTCGCTCATGCTTTGGTTAGACTTGCTAGATTAATTGATGATGAAATTGTATGGATGGAGGAGGATCCTCCACTTGTGGTGGATGCTTTGTATTTGGATGATAGTTTTCTAAATTAATGAAAATTGTTTGGTTTGGCTTCAATATATATATATATATATATATATATATATTGTAGGTAAGGATAGCTATTATGCCTATTTATATTTATTTTAATTTAGTGAACATTTTATGAAATTTTTATGAGAAAAGAAGAAAAAAACGGATTTATTTATTTATTTTTTTCTTTCTATTTCACTAATTTTTGTATCAAAACTTTCTTAAAATAGTTTATTAACAAATTTTTTAAGGGCACCTTACTAATTGGACCCTTAAAATAAAATGATCAATGGCTCTAATGTATTTTCACAGTATATTAATCTACCAAGAATGCTTCTAGTGAACAAAATTGTGTTTGTAGGACTCAATGTGACCAGATCAATTTCCTTCCAAGTATATCCATTTCGTTGAACCGAGGCACATTGGATATTGATCTTTTTAGGTCATTTGACAAAACATTTCTACTCTTACATTTTTATTTATTTATTAATAAAACATATGATAGAACATATGCAGTACTGTTTTCTTTTGCAACTTCAATTTTTTTGTAGGCCATTTTTAATCAACTTCTTATTTTTTTTGTCTAAAGGCCAATGTAAAGAAGATAATAATATTTTGAACAATTTTTATATACCCTTACTTCTTACTTTTTGAATTATTTGACTTTTGCTAATTTTGTCATATTCATTATCAAATATAAGTAATTAAGCCATGCAAATCTAATAAATATGTTTTTTTTTTTTTTTTGGTAAGATTGTAAGATTTTATTTTAATATTACACATTTGCAAACTACTTATACTATCAAAAGTTTTATGAGACTAGCTCCAAAAAATGAACACCAAAATAGCCTTGAAATCATATGTTAGTGTGTGGATTTGTTCATTTTTTAAAGCTAGCCTCATGAAACTTTTGGCTATATCAATAGTTTGTAAATGTATAATATTAGTGGACAAACATGTGAATCTCAAATTGGGATGGATGGAAAACTGCGACATTAAACCCCCCCCCCCCCAAAAAAAAGAGTTTCATGCATGCGCTTGCGCATGTGATGAGATTAGTAATATTTAACAAAGCTAACTAAATAAATTAAATTAACATATATTTATAGCATACACATTCAAATTGATTAAATTCAAAGGTGATAATACATTATATATGAGCCAAAATAATAATTTCTTCTGCACTGACTATTTCGTATACAAAAATCTTCTCAATGGTTAAGCGTTTTCCTATCAAAATTGGTAAGTCTTTTAACAAAATTTATAATTTCTAAATTGAATTATTTATATTGTGTATCGTACTTTCTCAACTATATATATTCTGAATTATTATCACAGAAAATTCAGCAAATAATTGTTGTATGGAACAACTTATCAAGATTTAGTACTTATAAAAAATAGATAATTTCAGCAAAGATCTAATTAAATAAATAGATAGACAGACAATTGAAACTTAACGAGGAAATATTATATTATAAAAGCATACCTCAGTTATACTTGTTGACATATTGTTAGCACTAGCACTAGCTCTAGCACTAGCAGCCGAAGGCGAGATAGGAGTTCCGGACGGCACTGCTAGGAGTTCCGGACGGAAAAACAAGAATAATGAGAACAAAGATCAACAGAGGCACGGTGAGATTGTGAGATACTATAAAAGACCACTGCAACTATTATGTCACATTTTCTACTGCCTTTTTGTGTCAACTTCACCCAGCCGGCAGTTGGCATTCTGCAAGTTAGGTATAGCACGATGATACACTTAATGTGTTGTTTACAACTAACATTATCCTCCACACCCCCTCTTTTTCTTTTCTTTTTTTCTCTCTTTTTTTTAATAACTTTTAATAATTTGATAATTTGGAGTATTTGAATTTCAAATATATGTGAAAAATACATACTAATTAAGTTACATAACTCTTGATTTTTAATTTGAAAAAAAAAAAAAAAAAAAAGTCTTGCATTGATGATATGATTGAAAAATAGATACTTTAAAAATAAAATTAAATTGCAAACTTTTAAACTTAAAAGAGGCAACAGGCAAATAATTGATAATAGTGAAATAAATTAAGTTTTTGGAAATCAATTATCAAATGGAATAAATTATGAATGTGAAGAGTTCATATGTTGAAGAGTTGGATTGCATAAAATTCAATTCTTCAAGATCCAAATTCCGCCTTTTTTTTTTCTTTCAAAGCGAATCTAAATATGGAACATCTAGATTCTCCTTTTTAACTTGGAATTTGATTGTTCAAGATCCAGATTCTCATTATTTTCTTTCATATTTATTCTACGGTAATTTACAAACTTGGTCCCTAAGCTTTACGCTATATTTCAATTTAGTCATTGACATTTTAAATGTGTTAATTTGGCCTCTAACCTTATGGTATTGTGTCAAAATGGTCACCGCCATTAAATTATGGATGAAAAATGTTGATGTAACTAATAGTCAAAATAAAATATTAATTGAATGACACATAGACGTCTATTTGGATTTCCATGTCAACATCACCTAAATTCCAAAAAACAAAAACAAAAACTTAAGATAAATTGCAAATTACGCTCCTTAAATTTGGGATTGTTTCAATTTTACACCCCAAAATTTTGGAAATTTGATTTTACACTCTAATGTTTGGTTCCTGCAGTTAGTTTCTGCTGTTAAGTGACATATCATATACTGACGTATTTTATTTTGTGCCAAATCAGTCCCAAATGACGTCGTTTTAGTGAAAAATAAGAGAACACCTGGCACAATCAAAACAGCATCGTTTAGCCCAAAGTAAAAACACAAAACTCAAGTTTAATTATATGACACCGTTTTTAGCCAAACTCAAAAATCAAAACCCAAACCTCATGACCACCCTAACCCAACTCCCTCACCTTTACAACCTTACCTCCCTAACCCAGCTTTACGGCTCCTGTGAACCCAGAGGCCAGAACCTCAGCTCACATCCATCATGAACCCAGACCATTGCCTCCATCATCAAAGGCTCTAGGCGACGCTGAGCTCAGTTTTCTTCTCTTCCTTTTAGCTCTCTCTCTCTTTTTTTTGGATTTTGCTTTGGTCGTTGGGTTGGGATTTTTGGAGTTGTTTTATTGGGTTTGTTGGAGTTTTTTTTTTTTTTTTAATGTTTTCTGGGGCTTTAGACTTCACATTTTGACACCCTTTGTCATTTACAAATAACTTGTATATTATGTCAGTAATCAATAACATGAAAATAATGTTACTCACATCATAAATTAATTATTTAGCATGGTACAAAATTAGGTGTGATTGTAGCACTGATTTTTTTAAGAGTAATATTATAATTACAAATTATTTTACAATATTTTTACAAATTATTAATATAGTCAACTTCTTATTGGTTTTTATCTAACTCCATCATTAACATTATTTTTTCATTTACTAATAACATTTGTATATCTAGCATTACGTTTTTTTAATCATCCTCTCATTTCTATTTCTTCTTCTATTAGGTTTTCTTTATATATATATATATATATATATATATAGATATATATTGGGATTATGAAGAGAAAGTTCCTTTTTAATAAAATATGGACCAAACTTGTTCCAACTTCCAAGATAACATCTAAAACTTTCTTAAAAAATTATAAAAATAAAAAATAAAAAGGAAAAAGGAAAACATCTAAAATCCACTGGAATAGAATTGCATTCCAGCTACGAGTGCTTCGCTTAACTGAAACGGTGACGTTCTATTAATGTCAGGGGTGCAGCTTTAATTAAGTTGAACGAAGGCCTCTGCTCTGCTCTAAATTACTTTTAACCTCTCTCGTCAAGTTGTTAAAGTAGCTAAAGTCAGCCAGTCAACCAGAAGTTTATCACTTACAGTTTTCAGGCTGAAGCAATTCTTAAGTTACTTACGTCTTAAAAGGTAAGAAGAATGTATTTTAATATTTTTTAAATAATAGATTTTAAATATAAGAAATGCTCCATTTCAATCTTATTTCAAAATCAATTATATCATAAGAAAATTAAATGGATTACTCATTATCGATTAAAAAGTTGTTATTAGGAAAACCTATATATACTAACTAAATTAATAAGAAGAGTAGCTTTTATGTAAAAAAAATAAATAAAAAATACAATGGATTTTAGATATGAAATGCCCACTTAAGATTATGCTCTTAACCTCTTAGGCCTCAACTTGATTTAAGCTGGTACTGATTATATCTATAGCTCATTAGTGGCGTGGTCTTGTCATATTGTGTTTCTTTTGTTAATAATATTTTCTCATTCAATGTTGAAATTTTATTTTGCATAAGACAAATCCCAGGAGCGGTAAGAAAAGTTCATCTATGTTTGCTTTGATATGGTTTCAATGAAGCTATGAATGTTTAACGTAATGATTTGTTTATTCAGCAAAAATAATAATAATAAAATAATAATAATAATTTTTTTTTGCATATTAAATTTCTCCCCAAGTTTTCAGCAACTTGATTGTCACAATTCTTTTTTTTTTCCTCCCATTTTCGGCAACTTGGTTGCCACAATTTCTATTTTCTCTCTCCACACTCCCCTACAATTTCGTCAACTTGGTTGCCACAATTGGTTTCCTTTCAGCCATTCCTCCTTCGGGCACTTCACTTGGCAGCTAGGCAGTAATAACAAGAATTTTGATAACGAGATTACCGAAATTCAAACTTTTCTCTCTCATACTTTTTGTTAGAATTTCGGCAACATTGTTGCCGAAATTCACTCTCTTTCTTCAATTTCTTAAATAACTTTGCACAGTACCCATATCACAAATAAACTCAATTTTCTGCAATATTCAGCCAAAAGACTCCCCAAAGTAATACAATAATACACATAAAATGTTTAGAGTACAAACCAAAATAACCAATAAAAATAATAATAATAATATTGAGGGGATATATGTTTATTTTTTTAAAAGTGAATAAGTTACATGTAGTTATATACATTTAAAAAAGAAAAAGAAAGAATTAAATGTAGTTAGACAATTAAAATAAAAAGAAAAATGAAAAAAGCCTTCAGTTGAAGTGTTGAACACGTGAGTGTGACTTTTACTGGCTACTAATTGATGTGATAAAAGAGAGTTTGAATAGTTAAAAAGTTACATTCAAATTTCACTATTTGTTAAACTTTCACCGTTCAAACCGGTGTCAATTCCTTAAAAAGTGTGTCAATTAGTAAAAAACTATTCAACTCTCATGGGGTAGGGGCAGATAAAACAAGTGAAAGGAAGATAAAGAGAAAGCAAAGAACTCTGAGATCGGCGTTGTGTCGATGACCGGACCCATGGTTGCAAGCAACGACAAGGTTTTTACTTTTTTTTTTTTTTTTACCGACCGGTTCAGATTTATCGGCCAAAATCCGAAATTTTCTCCAATATAACCAAAATAACACCGTGTTGGAGCTAAAAATCCTTCACACACTGTGTCAGAGGCGTGTTGGCCCCATGTTGAAAAAAAAAAAAAAAAAAAAAAAGAAGACACCGCTTGGACACCGGAATCCAGCGAGTCTTATTGGTATCGGTGTCCGACAGTACTTTGTCAAAAATGGAGTGTCGGTGCAACCTAGTCATATGCTAGAGGGACTAAATAATGGGTCTCAGATGTTCATCTCGACACTCTTGCTATTGTTGATTTGCCTAAGTATACCAAAAAACTTAGTATTGCAAATGTTGCAAAAAATTTTTAATACATTCCTCAGATGGAACTTCATAATTTGGCCCGTCCAATCAACCCCAAAATACATCCACATTAGTTTATGTGTCATTGTGCAACTACAGTAATTGTGTATTTTTGCAAATTTATGTAATTACTATAGCACAAATGAATTTATATACAGTGATACTATAGACACCCCATTTCGTTCCGACCTATATCCAAGCCTCTTGGTTCCAATGATGAGAAATCAAATCGCTACCAAAATAATAAGTACCGTGTGTGGAACCCAATAAGGATGACAAGCTTAAACATGACCCTATACAGTCCAAGCCTAAGCCCAATAATGAAAATATGTGGGAAGCCCAAAGCCCAAAAGACAATTTTGGATTTGATTTGGCCTAGGCTTAAAAAGAGTGCATACACTAGGTATATGATGTGTATGCACCCAATTTGTGGCGAGCACTCTCTGGACAACAAGCCTAAAATCACTCAATTTCCATTTTGATAAGATTCTAGGGCAACCAACCTAATCAACTAGCTATCCAAATGTGTCATCAAACCCTAGCTACCCATTTCCCCTATAAATACCTCCATTTTCAACATCCAAAGGGGTCAAAAAATTAAGCCTTACCGAAACTCTTCCAAAAGTCCCAAATAAAACCTAAACCTAGAGTTTTAAGGCTAGAAGGGCAAAGGGCTAAGCATTAGGTTGATCTTCAGATCCTTGTTGATTTGAAGGTAATTTTTTTCTCATCTATATTTGAATTCTAGTTTGGTTCAAGCTTGCAATCATACTACTTAAGGCCTCTTAGCAAAGCCTAATTAAGTCACTCAACTCATCCTTCCGCACACACAGCTGCAGTGGTCGATTTTGCCCGAGGGGCTAGTTAAAACTACATCACTGTAAGTGCTATGAGGAGGAGATGTGAATATTTTCCATGACCCATATTCTCCTCCTCGCTACTTGTTTCTATTACGTTTTTTGCTGTTTTTAAGCCTTAATATTTTGTTTTGCATGTATACATTTCATATTGTGTCGTTAATTTTGTTCATTTTTGTTGTTCGTGTCAAGAACATGTAAGAACCCTAATCTGCCACGAGATGCGTATGCACAAGATAAGAAACCAATGCATCCATATCCTAGCGTATGCACTTTTCATGCGGCTAGGGTTCTTGTTTTGGTTGTTTTCTGGAAATCTTTTTTAAGTCTCAAGTGTGCACGCACCTTTCTTATGGCGCAAGCCAGTTTAGGCTTAATCAAATTTCCTGCCTTTCTTATTTCATTTGTCATGAATGTTACGTTTTATTATTTTTCTTTATTTGCTTTTACCTATCATTAAAGTGTATATTTTGTTTGTCCTTTTTTCCTTCCTTGTTTGACATTAATTGCAAAATACCAAAAATATTTCCTTTTTTTTTTTCTTTTCTATCTCCAAACCCTAATCCATTCTCTCTCTTCTCTCTCATCCAATCTTTAATTCTAACTCAAACTCATTAAGGCAACTATAAGTCTTAGACATAGATAAGGCAAACATTTCAAACTTTAAAATGCTTCAATACTGTATAAACTTAAAAAATAGTCAATCAACATTCAATTTGTTTGAAATTAATTGGCTATTCAAATATAAGGGAAGTATTTCAAAGAAGGTTTTAATTAAGGTGATTGATTTGAATCTAAATGGTAACATCAGAAATCAAATCAATCAAACCCTAATTCATCAAATCTTTGTTTAGCCTTAAAAATCATAAAGCTCTTAATGTCAAATCAAGACAACTCAAGTCTAATAAAGGGAAAACATGCATCAATTAATGAAGCTTCCATTTCAATTAATAATCCCTCCTCATAAGAGTTAAACATCCTTTGGAGTAAGACTCACAAATCTGTTTGATATCCACATGCATGTACCCTCGTACATGTAGGATTGGGTATACACATGCACACACTTGTTTGTCTTAACATGTTGTCTTCCATGCCATGCCTTGTCTCTTTGAGTTCATTGCCATGAATGAATTTCTTTTCCATGACTATTTCAGTGCTTCCTTGTCCACATATCTATATCGCTTTCCATATCTTATCTCACATGACCCGTAGACTACACCTAGGTCTAGATGCAAACACACACTTTTGAACTTCTAGGATAAATCTATCCCCTGTCCAAATCAAGCAAGGATATATGAAGGTCAGCTATGGCTGAGCAGGCTTGGGGTGCCTAACCTCTTCCCATCATGTACCAATGATACAAATATATATATATATATATATTAAATAGTTGGGAAAGTGGGCATTTGAAATTTGAAATCTAGACAACTCCATTAAACCACCGGGAGGTGTTAGTTGAGTTACAAGGCTTTTGGAAGATTTTATGCATGATCCGTTGTAGACCAAGACCTATGGCGAATAGGACCTCTATGATAAAAAGGCCCTAAAATTTGTGGAATGCTAACTTTTTTTTTTTGGGGTTAAAAGTATTAAGATCTTCTTCAAGACTAAGAACAATACTTCTTCTTGTCAGTAGCAAACCATCAAACTCCTAATTTTCTTCCAATATATTGCTGAACTTGCGTAGGATGCATGGAATTGTTGAGCTCTAGTGATGGGTTGGAGCAAGGTGATAACTGTGGATTTTGTGCAATTTGAGTCATAGTTTTAGGTGTTGGCTGACTGTGGGGTGAGAGTTTGTGGTGTTTTGATCACTGTGGGTGGTTGGATTTGGGCAGATTGGGTGATTTCAGGTTTGTGGGCATGGATGTGAATTGGTTAATATTGTTGGTGCCGGTGATGGTGTCTTGGATATTGGTGTGGAAAAACAAGATTGTGATGGATTGAGGTTTGCTCTGATACTAAATCTGATGCAGCACTGGTAGATACACAAATAGAAAATAAAGGGAAACAAGGGAAATGGGCACAAACTCTAGGCTTCAACTACCTAGGACTGCTTGGAATCACCACCAGGTTATAGAGGAAACTACTCAACTGAGTATTTTTTATCTATTGAATCATTCAAAATTCAACGTCCCAAACATTTACTAGAACCTCTTTTAATAGGGTTTTCAAGCTTACATCAACAAGGAATGTTATAATCATGCCATGAATACAATCCCATAAAATCCTCAATCAAAATAAAATCAAAATATTCAAATTTCAAATAAGCACAAATTTGGTTTAAATCAGCATAATATTTGGTGTCCGCACTATGGAACCTCTTTTGTTCATAAATCATCTTCTTTTGAGGCCTTTTTTTTTTCTTGTTTCTGTACATCTTGAAATCTTTAACATTGTTAAAACGAAAATTTTTCTGATTACCAAACTATTATTTTCTTTAATTAAGGCCTTTTTGAAGCAATATTAATGCTGTTTATGTTTAGATTTCTAAAAAAGATAATGATATCTTTGAATGAGTATTAATTAGTCATCTACGGAATAAGATGCTCAAAGTTCTAGATGCTTGAAGAAAAGAACGCATATATTCCTGTAATATTGGTTAATGTTGTTAAAAGCGCCTTGGTTACTAGCTGAATGAAACAGTCTTGTTTTAGTTGTAATAAACCAGATAAAGAAAAATTCTTCTTGTTACTCGAAGAGAGTGAAGAAGTATAATGGGTGTTAGAGATATATTAGCCCATTAGTATAAGCCCAAGCCTAATTTTACTTTGTGTGCAAGCCAAATCTCCTACTTGTATTAGAAGTCTATTAGTCTAGGGATTAGTCTACTATATATACACATGTTATGATTCATTGTAACATAGGATTTATACTACACTATAATATATTATTAATATAGCCCTTTAGGGTTTCCTCCGTGGATGTAGGCCGTTAGGCTGAACCACGTAACCCTCGTGTGTTATTGTGTTTTATACTTTATGCTTTCGCTTCCGCATTCATACTAGTATATTCAACTTGGTGTATCAATGCTAATTTCTAACTTGGTATCAGAGCCACCTTCTTGTGGCCATGGTTTTCTATCCTTGCGGTATATTTAAGAGCAATCTTTGACTTCCTCGGTGTTTTTTTTTTCGTTGCGTTCATCTTCTTTGGCTTCCTACTGCTGCCGTCAAAACTCTCCGGTATAGTCAAGCCACCATTAGAAGTCGCATCAACACTACAAGACCATTGCCTTCCTCAAATTACCGTCATAGAGCCAAACTTCATTCAAGGGATCTTCTCAACCTTATAAAATCTCAAGATTTCATCAAGCTTCCATCTTGAGTTTGAGAGGGGATGTTAGAGATATATTAGCCCATTAGTATAAGCCCAAGCCTAATTCTACTTTGTGTGCAAGCCAAGTCTCCTACTTGTACTAGAAGTCTATTAGTCTAGGGTTTAGTCTACTATATATACACATGTTATGATTCAATGTAACACAGGATTTGTACTACACTATAATATATTATTGATGTAGCCCTTTAGGGTTTCCTCCGTGGATGTAGGCCGTTTGGCTGAACCACGTAACTCTCGTGTGTTATTGTGTTTTATACTTTATGCTTTTGCTTCCGCATTCATACTAGTATATTCAACTTGGTGTATCAGTGCTAATTTCTAACTATGGGTAGTGAGAAATTGAATGATGTATCAATGAGTCATAATTAATCCCATTTTTTTAGAAAACATTCCAAGGGAATTGCAATTACAGTATTACTAACAATTAAAACTTGACCAGGACCTAGCTAGAGGAATCACATTCTAAAAAGAAATGCCTTTAAGAATTGGGGACCTTGATAGAAAACATGGTGAGCATGTTACACTTTTAATTTGGTAGTCACTTTTTATCTCGCAAAAAGAAGAAGAAGAAGAAGAAGAAGTAAATAAGCTCACAGTACATTAGTTGCTGGTAACACTAGTTTGTCTTAGGTCTTTTTAAAAAATAAAAAAGATAATAGGTCTTTTTAAAAAAATAAATAAAATTAATGAACAAAAAAGATAGGAGGAATACCCACTAAGACTGAATTTTATAATACAATTGATCCTTTGTTTATATTAGTTTTTGCTATTTTCCAAATGTAGGTCATGAGAACCTTTTGAAAACTCCTTAATGAGTGTACAAGGACACCCGTTAACATAAATCTATCTCAATTTAAGATTACATCATTTTATGACCATCCAAATAACCACATACAATCTAAGAATCAATAAATTAGGGACAAGGATTTTCATTTCTATTTGAATTTTTTTTTTCAAAAATTTTTATATTATAAAAGTCATTTTTTTTTTACAACTATCATCTTAACAAGTAACAAAAAAATTGTGTTTCTAGTGTTTCTTTACTAGCATAGGAATAAGGATAATAGCTAAAGAAAAAGGTTTCTCTTTAAAATGCTTCTCCTCTCCATTCATGCAATTAATAAGGCTAAATAGCTTTCCGATTAGCTATTATGTCGAACTTGGACGTTCTAAAGTTATATTGTGTATTGAGATTAATCTTTGCTAAGAAAGCAGCTAAGTTCAGAAAATCAATTCTTAATTTAGGTGAGCCTCATGGGAGTATTTTTTTTTTTTTTAATTTTTGGAGAAAGAAATGAGTTATTTTATTCAACAATAGGCAAATCTGCCTGATAAACAGCAAGTGTGTGAGATGGGACATCTTCCATCTACACTGAAAAACCAGTGACATGACATGCATGCCTAGCTAGGTTGTGTGCTACAATATTACCCTCCCTACGAACATGAGAAAAACTAATACATCGAAAAAATTCAGCATAAGCCTTAATATCTTGGATCAAAAGACCAAAAGAGGCTAACGATAGCGAATTATCCATCAATGCATTCATAAGAATCTCTGAATCACCTTCAAGAACCACGGAAATCAACCCTAAATCTGCAGCAAACTCAAGTCCTTTTAATGCCACCAAAGCTTCAAGTTCCACAATAGTTTAAGGGAGAGGAACAACTTGAGACATCAAACCCATTACCAAACCACGGCTGTCTCGAATAATTACTCCAATCCCTGCCTTGTCCTGGTCTTTAAAGACAATCCCATCAAAATTTATTTTAAAGCTCTCATTTGGAGGTGCTGTCCACTTAGCTCTCGGCCTGGCTGCCCTTAGCTCAGCTGGTATTTGCTCTTTTCGATACTCTAGGAATGAGTTAACTACTGTCTGCATAACCTAGTCCAAAGGGAGCCCCAGTGGTGAAAATCTGAGTTTGTTTCTTCTAAACCAGATTGTCCACGTGATTGTAGCGAATAGTTCCACGTTGCATGCTGAGTCCAATACCGTGAAGAGCAAGTGTGTGAAATCGGTATACCTTGACGTTTGTCTGAAACTCCGTTGTGGATCTTCTTCCCACACTTGTGACAGAGTTGGACAAGACCACAGTGCGTGTAAAGCATCCTCACAATGACTTGAGCATATGGAGCAGATTGGATCGTTGATGATGCATCTCCGAACCAACTCTGAACTTGTAGGCAATGCATTACAGGCTGCTCTCCATAAAAAGTTTTTTATTTTGTTTGGTAGATTAAGCTTCCATATCCGATTCCATGGTGGCTTGGGATGATCAGGCAGAGCTTGAGCTTGTGTGGCTATGGAGCGAGCTTCAGACTTTAGGAAATAGTAACCCGATTTAACTGAATAAATACTTGACTGCACGAATGGCCAAAATAGAATATCCCTTGATTATCCACGGCTAAGAGTGATTTTCTAAACCAAGTCAGCTTCAAATGGAGTGATAGCAGTGGATAATACCTCTAAATCCCAGGTGCAAGTTTGATGGTTTATAAGAGAGCTTACCGAGGCATTTTGAAATTCTGATGGTAGAGGGCCGTGTACACCAGAGAGGGTGGCAGTAGGCAGCCAGTTATCTCCATAAATTTTGATTGATTCTCCATCTCCCACCCTCTATTTCACCCCCCTTTGAATAACACCCCTACCTTTCAAGATGCTCTTCCATGCATAAGACCCACCATGACCTTCTTTGGCTTCTATAATTATGCAATTTGGAAAGAACCTTGATTTAAAAACTCTATAGAACAAAGAATTTTTATTATGCAGTAGCCTCCATACTTGCTTGCCCAATAGAGCTTCATTGAAAAGCGATAATTCCTTAAAACCCATCCCTACTTCCGCCTTTGGGTCACACATGTCACCCCATTTAACCCAATGAATTTTCCTTCGGTCTCCCCTTTGTCCCCACCAAAACTTACGGATTAGGACTTCAATTTCATGGCAAAGACTCTGAGGAAGCATAAAACAACTTATCATGTAAGTTGGGATTGCTTGCACCACAGCTTTTATGAGGATTTCTCTACCGGTTTGTGACAACAACTTCTCTTCCCACCCTTGTAATTTCCTCCAAATCCTTTTCTTTATGTAATCGAAGCTTGCTTTTTTTTGCTTCCCAATAAGAGATGGCAGCCCCAAGTACTTATCATAGTGCAAAATTTTGGAAACTCCAAATGCTTCCTTAATCTCTCCTTTTTCCTCCTCGGATGTTGACTTACTAAAAAATAAAGACGTTTTGCTTCGGTTGATTTGCTGCCCCGAAACACTTTCATAAGTTGCTAAATTTTCCAGCATCTTAAGGGAATCATTTCTATTAGCCTTGCAAAACAACAAACTATCATCTGCAAAAAGAAAATGGGTTAGTCTTGGGCTCCTCCTACAAAGGGAGAATCCCCTTATAGAATCTTCATTGGCAGCTTTGGTAATAAGGCTATGTAGTCCTTCCGTGCACAATAGGAACAAAAATGGAGATAGGGGATAGCCTTGACGAATCCCCCTAGAAGGGTGGATTAGGCCTTTTAGTTCCCCATTCACTAGTATCGAGTACGATACTGATTTTACACAAACCATCATCACATTTATCCACCTCTCTTCAAACCCCAATTTTCTCATAATTTCTTCCAAGAAAGCCCATTCTACCCTATCATAGGCTTTACTCATATCCAATTTGACTGCCATATAGCCAATTTTGCCCGTTTTATGTTTTTTCGTGCTATGGAGAGTTTCAAAGGCTACAAGAATGTTATCAGATATCAACCCATTTTTTGTAAAGGTACTTTGATGTTCCGAAATGATATTAGGCAATATTTTTTTCAATCTATTGGCTAACCCCTTTGAAAAAATTTTATAAAGGACATTACATAGGCTAATGGGATGAAAATCATTAACAAACAAGGGGTTTTTTATTTTTGGGATAAGAGTGATGAAAGTATGGTTAAGGGGATGGCGAAGGGTGGTTGTATTTAAGTAGGAAAAAATTGTTTTTGTGACATCACTACCCACCAAACTCCAATAATTTTGATAGAATAAAGGGGGCATACTGTCGGGATTTGGCGCTTTCAATGGGGCCATCTGCTTCAAGGCTGTTTGGACTTCCCAATCCATAAATTCTTGAGACAAAAATGCATTCATCTCCTCTGTGATAAGTTTAGGAACCGGGTTCAAAGCAGCCTCCTCCATAACTAGGTTTGAAGATGTAAACAACCCCTGATAGTAACCTATGAAGCTGTTTGCAATTGAATCAGGTTAAGCAACCCACACCCTATTCAAGTTGAAGATGCCTGAAATTTTGTTCCACCTATATTGTTGAGTTGCCCTACTATGAAAGTACTTTGTATTTTTATCCCTTCCAATCAACCAAAACTTTTTAGCCTGTTGCCTCCACATTTTATTCTCCTTATCCATCAAATCGTGTACCTCCTTTGTTAACTCCCTAACCCAAAAATTATTGCCTGATTGCATAGCCACCTGTTCGACCTTCTCTAGTTGTTTTTTCTTCTCTTTCAATTCTCGCCTAACACTCCCAAAGTGTTACTGACTCCACTGAGTTAAATCCTTCCCACACTTCTCTATTTTTCTCATCACTTGAACTTCAGCATCACAATTAAATTCATCTCTCCAAACAGCTTCCACCATACGTCCACATCCCTTATCCGATAACCACATCTCATCAAACCTAAATGGTCTAGACAAGGGTGGAGGGTCTAGACCATTTGGAACAATCCATATAGGAATATGATTAAAGGTAGAGCTATTTAAATGAAATACCTTAGGTGCTTCGAATTGCTGCAGCCAGTCATTTGTACACAATGCCCTATCCAACCTTTCCCATATTGATTGACCATTAGCAAAATGTTTTCTCCATTTGAACTTTGTACCCGAGTACCCTAAATCAATGAAACCACATTCATCCAATGTATCCCGTAAAAGCTGCATTTGGTTATGACTTCTTCTATTGCCCCCCAATTTCTCATCGGCCCTTATCAGTTCATTAAAGTCACCAGCACAAAGCCAAGGGAGTTGGAATTTTCAGTCCAAACTTCTAAGTTGTTCCCAAGATTCTAATCTCTTGTGGGTCTCCAGTTCGCCATAAAACCCGGTAAATCGCCATTCATCCTCCTTATTTCTATTGACAATCGCATCAATAAAATTCTTACTTGAACCCACCACTGATACATCAATTGATGATCTCCAAAACAACACCAATCCACCACCCCTATTCGGTCTAGGAGCAATGAAAATATTTTCAAACTGTATCTTCTGTAGCACTTGTTTTAGCCTTGCTTCATCTGCCCATGTTTCGGCTAAAAACACGACAGATGGATCTTTTGCCCGCACCATCTCTACAAGCTTGTTCTCTATACATGGGTTCCCAAGCCCACGATAGTTCCACACTAAGCAACTCATTGCGATTGGCGGGCTGCTGTACAGCCTCCACCATTGAAATTGTAACTACTTCATCATCTTTTGAAACCAATCTACGCTTCGAAGGTAACTCCAAATGACTAACCCCCCTCCTCTTCCTGCCTTTCATCCCATTCTCTTCTTTGCTCACCTATGTTTTTTGTGCAGGTTTGCAGACTAGCTTTGTCCATGTTTTTGATTTTTTTTGACACTTAGGATTAGGGTTTGCTGAGTTGTGAGAGTGATTATTAGTTCCTGCCACATCAAGAAAAAACCTTACTTGGTTACCCATTAATTTACGCGATCCCTTGCTACTGATTGGTGGAGCCAAATTGGGGACTTCATTATTACACATCCCATTAATTACCCTCACTGCTTTGCCCTTAATTCTCAGATCCTCATCATATCTAGCCAATTCTGCATCGATCTCATTAATCTGAATATCAAATAAATTCTTAGAATTAATTGAGTCTGAGATTAGTTCTGATTCCTTATTTTTCTCTTCCCTATTACTACGTGTATCCATTGGTACCTCTACAACCGTTGGAGAATTTGATTCCATAATAACTTATAGAGGTAACGTAGCATTGATGGCCACCTCATTTGTAACCGGTAAATCTTTGGCATTAATATCTGAATTAATTCCTTCATTGGTTTCCATACTCGCCTGAGCCCTCTTCGATTGTTTCTCCGCTACACTGTTCGCCCTCATCTCCTCCCTTTCCCTTGCCGCCTAAAATTCTTTTCTTATGAATGGATGTCTCCTTTCATAGAAACCAGGTACCACTATGACATCTCTTCCACTAGACGTGTATGATGCGGCCTTCAGGTTGGAATTGTACTACTATTGATCCACTGTTAAAGTACCTTTGCTTTGCAGCCACAGCTCACAATTCTTATCAGCATGGTTCAGACGCCCACACCAGAAACAGAGGTTTGGCAGATGTTCGTACCTGAATTGGACCCAATGTTTTGACCCATCCTCTAGTGTAATAACCCTACCTTGACATAAAGGCAGAGTAATATCAATCATCACTCGCACCCGAATGAAATGTCCACCTTCATCGGTTACTGCATCTACTGATTTCTGCACTTCCCCAATGATGTCACAGATGTTTTTTGCCACTTCCTTTGTCATATACTGAATTGGGATATCATGGACCTGAACCTAGAATATCGTTTTTGAAAAAACCAGGCCGCGAACCGGACCATCTGTATTGTACCTCTGTAGCATCACCAGATGTTTATGGAAACTCCAAGGCTGATTTTTGAGAATTCTGTCTATATCATTGGGGTTATCAAATACAAATAGAACTCGATGATCATTTTGGTTTCAGATAATGAACCCGTTTGTTGATCTCCATAGTTGTTTGAAAGTTCACACCATGGCCTCCATATTTAGAAAACATGGAGTAAGGAATTGAGCAGCTATCAAAAATTCACCAAAGCGTTTTTCTTTTGACAGGGTGAATCCAACAGTTTCCTTTTCTGAAAGGGAAAGGTTGGTCCATTGATTTGCTAACTCCTCCATGGAAAATTTCAAGGTGAAAAAAAGAAAAAAAGTGTTTCCCAACAACCCTGAAAAACAAAGAACCCACTAGCTCGGAAGGTACACTTGTTACCTCCTGAGAACAAACTGTCCTTCCAATGAAGGGACCAACAAACTTCTATTGCCTTAGAGAAGAGAGAAAACCTCACTTTCTAAGCGATAGAGAGACTGATTCTCTAAAATCCACTATGCACTATACTTATTCAGTTATACTAATGGGGAGATCATAAAAATGGCTAAAAAAATATAGACATATGGATCATGGGAGTATTTGAATTGCAATGGCAAATCAAATGCTTGAACTTCCAAAATTAGTGGTGACCATAAAGTGCTATTACCTATTCAATAATTTGTAATCAAAAATAAAATTTTGGAAATGTACAGATCAGCCACGGTGTTCTTGGCATACATGGTGCATGATGTACAAATCAAAATTTCCCAGAATCTGTACAAAATATAACATGCTTATTTATTCATCTTGCCTAATGCATAATAAATATTTTATAGTATTTTTTTTATTGATAGGACCTAATGCATAATATTTGTTTTTGACTTGCTAGTGCAAATGTAGACCTCAAAATAAAAATTCTCATAAAATTCCTTACTTTCCACTTCAGATATTTTCATCAATGATATATCCCTTTGCAATGGACAATACTCTCTTCCTTTGTACTTTCAATAGGAAATAGAAAACAAAAACTCTAGTATCACAAAAAAATACACAACTTTTGCCGTAATTCTCTATGTGGTTGATTGTGATTAGTGAAAAAAAAAAAAAAGATGGATCCACGTGAAAGTGACAAGAAGCCAGTCACAATTTTGTCCTTTCTCCCTGCAACCAATTTGAATCTGATAAAAACCAAAACTCCCAAAAAACAATTAAAGTTTCTGATAAATTTTTAGATAAAATTATTATTGAAAACCATGCAATCTTAAATAGAATTACAGAACTCAAAGGATAATTAAACAGTTATAGATCATAAGCACAATGCTTATCTGATCCAATTCCAACACTAACACACTGAAAAGACTTCCTAATCATAAGGATAATCATAAATTAACCCCCTTATTCAAAACAGCAAAAGCTGAAAACAAAAGATAAAGTGATCCACATCTAATAATATGGATAACTGCCACTGTACTGCTGCATATCTGTCACCAGTAAGTGGACTTCAAAAGGCATGCAATTTGTGGGAGCATGAGCAACAGAAGGATAATAGCAGCACTGGGAGAAACAAATCTCCAAGTAGTGCTAAAATATTGACGCCATAACGTTGTCTTCCATTTATGCCAACGTTTCTTATAGAATGCATTCAAATCTTCACAAATTGTCGAGAATTCTAGGTTCATTTAATCCCATAAGATAGTGGTATTAAGATTGTTGACAGCTGATGTTGTTGCGTAGCTATTGCCAAGGTAATTAACGAGGATCCCTTTATCAAAAAGTAATTCCACATCTTTGGAAGTATTGATAAGGAAATCCAAGTATGATGTAGTAATCCGTAACATATGCATGCCCTACATAAAGGGATTGCTCTAATGCAATAATGTTTCAAATAACACAAATTCTCTCATCACTTAATGTAATGCATGCAATTTTTAACACTCCATTGTTTAAATTGAAATTTATGTCAAGTAAGCCTCAAAACCTTCTATTTGTATTTCCTCTCGCCACCTTAAACTTGACTCCTGCCTCATGTAGCTGGGTTGCAGAGCATGACAGTTTAGCCCCTACAAAGCTTATATCCGGTAATTGTTTACATTCACCTAAATGAAACAATTTAACAAGATCTATCGAGTGTTCTATTTTCGCATTGAACTTCTCAAAGGCCATCATTTGAAAGTTGTAACATTCAAAGAATTTAAAAGCAAGTTCCCTTAAAGGATGGAGTATTAATGACAATAATTTAGCCACTGCTTCCTCGAACAGTATCTCTAAAACAGAAAAGGGAAGCTGATTTTCAAGTAATACCAAGTCAACTTTCAAAATTGGAGGCATCCATTCCGCTATCATAGGATCGTTCCCTATGAAATGTGGGTTAGATTGTCTCAAGAAGTACCGAGGAATGAACATCCCATCCACCAGGATCATTGTCACAAAATCATCACTGCTTATGCTGGACACAATAGTCTCTACATAGCAAGAGCGAATTTCGTCTTCCTTCTGTATTATTTTCTTTACTAAATTCTTCAAGTCTATCCCAACCCGTCCAATTAAAGACTCACAAAAATGTACTTTACAGTTTTTCATGGATTGTAATTTTACATTGGAGAGGTGAATAGGGCCAATTGAAATAAGCAAAGGAGTGAAGGCTTGCTCATCATACCCCCGATTAAGAATTGCTGCTTCGAACATTCAAACATTATTTCGATGTCAATTACCAAATTTTCAATTCCATTTGCAGTTGAAGAGCAACCACTAGGATTAAAAACACTAGGCGAGGAGGACGCTATAATTTGACTTCAAAGTTCATTCTATGGCACTATCTTCTAATATGTTAAAATGCACTGGTGTTACAAGAATAATGATAATTTTATTATATTTAATTGTTTATACAAAATTTTTAAAATTTAATCATCCTCCTTCATTGTCCTATAAAGCTGATCACATAAAAGATTTGCGAATTTAATTTAACTGGATGAGGATAGTAATTTTGAATGAAGAATTTTGAAATGGTTTCTTTTGAAACAATAATTAATAGAACAAATAATTTTGGTACTTAAATCATTTAATTTCATTGTTTTTTTCAATAGACAATTCATTGTTAGTTAGATAGAGACATAGAGTAATTAAGTAGCCAGATTGAATTGTTTCAATTTAGTGGATAAAAGAAGGTACTTTTTGATATATTTAGATACATACTTTCTACTTCCTATTACAATTTTTGCTATTGTGATACGTGATACTATTAAATTTTTTGATGTTTTATCAAAATTTATTCATTATGGAAATATATTGAAATGGCACAATTTTTTTTTTCTTTTAATGGGAATATGGTGTTGTTCAATAAATTTCTCATTGAAGTTTGTCTTTGTACTTTGTTAAATTCTAGAATTCTCAGAGAATTTTGAAATGGGAAGTAACTTTAATTAGGTTGAAAGTAATTTTAACATATGGGACATATGGGAAAAGTTATTGGATGCCCTAAGGGCTTGGAATAGGCAATATTTTTAAAGTTTTTTTTATGGAAAAAGAAAAAAGTAACTAATTTTTTTTTGACAACTTTTTATACGAGTGTTAAGTATTAAAAATTGTACAAATACTTAATATAAGATTTGAGTAGATTGACAATATAATTTAAGAAAAGCAAAAATTAATGTGGATTAGCTTAATTGTTGAACTTTCACTTTAATTATGTATAGATTAATAATATTGCTTGCAAATGTTTTTTGATTGAAAAAAAAAAGTAGAAGAGGGAGACCGAAATGATATCAATAGAGTTGATAAACCACATTCGACAATTGACTATCATGAATAACTTAAAATTCATTAAAAAAATCTTAAATATAATAGCAAGGAAGTCAATTTTATACCAGCACTATTTTGGATTTACTGCTATATATTTATATATATAGTTTAAATGAAAGAATTTAAAAAATTAAAAATTTACTAAACTAAATGTAAATATTTTTTACGAAACTACTGTAGATACTACAAATTTTACACTCAACTATCCTACTCTCTCTTTTAATCTTGTCCACTCATTGTCTCAACTTTTTACATTTTATCTTTCTTTTTTTTCATCTTTTCTTTTATCCCCCTCCTCCACATGTTGTACACTTTGAAATCTCAATTTACTTTTGTCTAATGTTAAGGATATCATCCCGTTCTGGCCGAAACGGCTAAAAAATATTGTATCAGTATATAAACTAGAAAGGTAAATGCCCTATTCCACCTTTGATGAAATTTCGCCCCATTCTGAACCGTTTTGGTCAATACTGGCCGTAATTAAAGATTAGGTTGAAATGAGATTTGAGGTTTGAAAATTTTTTCCTCAAACCCAAAAGAATATTTCTCCCCCTAAAATATCCACCCATCATGGATCATGATAGAAAATACCAGTACTATAGAGAAGGAAAACAATTGATCTAATGGTGCGGTAAAAAAAAAGTAGAAGAAGAGAGAGAGAGAGTTATTGAGGGAATGGTGAGAGAGAAAAGAAGTAGTGAAGTATACGAGAGGAGAGATGAGAGATAGCTGCATGTGGAATGAGGCAGACTTTTGCAATTTTGAAAAGGAAAGCTTCTTGGAAGGTGTTATTTACAAACGAGAAATGCTATGTCCATAACATTTTCACAACGAGTCCTAAATGGCAGATTGTTACAGGTTATTATTAGTAGGGTAAAAAAAGTAATTTTAGTGATAGATTTAAATTATAACCAATAATAACTAATCACCTATGATTTGTTGTGAAAATGTTGTAGACATAGCACTTTTCATTTACAAACACCATTCCATACTTATTTACAAAATTACCAATTTGTCTTTACCCTTTTAAAACCAATTACTTTGCTTGAAAAAATATTCCTTCCAACAGTGCATTAGATTCATAATTTAAAAGTAAATATACCACGTACTAAGTAAAATATATTTATATATATATATATATAAATATATATATATATATATATATATGTATATATGTATGTATAAATATTTTGTCGGTAAGGATAGCTGATATGCCTATTTATATTTATTTTAATTTAGTGAACGGAAAAGAAGAAGAAAAAAAATAGATTTTTTGATAATTTTTTCTATTTCACATAAAAATGGTATCAAAACTTCCTCAAAATGGTTTATTAACCAATATTCTAAGGACACCTCACTAACCGGACCCTTAAAAATAAAATGATCAATGGCTCTAATGTATTTTCATAGTATATTAATCTACTAAGAATGCTTCTAGTGAGCAAAGTTATGTTTGTAGGACTCAATGTGACCAGATCAATTCCCTTCCAAGTAAATGCATATTATTGAACTGAGGCACATTGGGTATTGATCTTTCTAGGCCATTTGACATAACATTTCTGCTCTTACATTTTTATTTATTTATTAATGAGACATATGATAGAACATATGCAGTAATGTTTTCTTTTGCAACTACAATTTTTTTATAGGCCATTTTTAATCTACTTCTTATTTTTTTTTGTCTATTGGCCAATGTAAAGAAGATAATAATATTTTGCCCAATTTTTGTATACCCTTACTTCTTATTTTTTGAATTATTTGACTTTTGCTAATTTTGTCATTTTTTTTTAAATTTTTTTATACAAGATAAAAATTTTATTCTAGTCTAATCTAAGTGTATATGTGTGTGAAGCTCCCTCCTGGAGACTTGAACCCCGACCCTTACCTCCCACACCTCACAAGCACTTATACTTGTGGAGTGACCATCGCACCAAGGGTGTGCGGTGGTATTTTTGTCATATTCATTATCAAATAAAAATATTTAAGTCATGCAAATCTAATAAATATGGTTTTTTAAGATTGTAAGATTTTCTTTTAATATTACGCATTTGCAAACTACTGATATTATCAAAAGTTTTATGAGACTAGCTCCAAAAAATGAGCACCAAAATAGCCTTGAAATCATATGTTAGTTTGTGGATTTGTTCATTTTCTAAAGCTACTCATGAAACTTTTGGCTGCATCAATAGTTTGTAAATGTATAATATTAGTGGACAAACGTGTGAATCTCAAATTGGGATGGATGGAAAATTATGACATTAAACCAAAAAAAATCTCATGCATGCGCTCGCGCATGTGAGGCAAGTAATATTTAACAAAGCTAACCAAATAAATCAAATTAACATATATTTATAACATACAAATTCAAATTGATCAAACTCAAAAGTGATAATACATTATATATGAGCCAAAATAATAATTTCTTTTGAACTGACTATTTTGTATACAAAAATTTTCTTAATAGTTAAGCATTTTAACAAAATTTATAACTTTCTCGATTGAATTATATTGCGCATTGTACTTTCTCAACTACATATATTATGAATTGGTAACTTTATAACATTTTCTAATGCGTGAATTAGATGAAAGATGTTATAGAGAATTTGGTTAAAAATGAAAAATTATAACATTAAAAAAAAAAAAAAAAAATCATCGTTTGCGCAAAGTGCGTGTGATAAAGCTAATTATTATTATTATGACAAAAAATTCAGCAAATAATTGTTGTATGAATCATATAAATAACGAGGAAATATTATATATGAAAGCATACCTCAGTTGACATATTGTTTGTGTAGCACAAGCAGCCAATGGGAGAGATAGGAGTTCCGGACCGAGATGCTATTTGTGGGAAAAGAAAAAGAAAGAAGATGATAACAGATAATATATTACGGTGAGATTGTGAGATACTATAAAAGACCACTGCAATATATATAAGACCACTTCCGTCACATTGTTTACGTAAAGACTATAACTTCGAGACATAGACTTTCATGTGCAAACATGTATTTTATATTGGTATACCCAACAACAACAACAACAACACCAAACATATTTTATATTTTACTTGATTGGTTTTTAATTTTTGTGAGTGAGCCTCTTGGGTGATGATTAGCTATGTGCATGGTGTAAAATAATAAACATTTTTAATTGGTAAACAAAGCACAACATAAGTACCACTCAGTTGTATCACAACCATTGACATTGCACACACATATAAATGCATTAATAGTATATATTATTACAATCACTACAAAAAAAAGGGGGCTATCCTAGCATTTTCAAAACCACTAGGATAGCCCCAAAAAGCACTGTAATAGGGTCAAAATTCTTATCTCGGCGTTTTTTTTCCCGGCGCTTCAAACCGCCACGCAGTGATAGTTGGTATAGGGTCGTCATACCTGTACTAGCGCTTTTCAAAAGCACCGGGATGGGTTCCAGCACTTTTTAGACCCTATTCCAGCATTTTTACTTATGTCAGGACAGCCTTTATGGAAATATGAATATAACTTATACTAGTGCTTTTGAAAGCACTGGCATAGGTATTGTATAGATCTTTAATGAATATAATTTAAAAGGCCTATACCAGCGCTTTTGAAAGTGCTGGCATAGGCAGTACCTATTCCAGCTCTCTCAAAAGCGCTGGAATAGGTCTTGAATGAGTATAATTTAAAAGTTCTAGTTCTTTCAAAAGCGTTGGTATAGGGCATATGCCCATACCCTATGTCCAACCCCTATTCCAGTGGTTTTCAAAGCGCCGAAATAGGTCCTTTTTTTAAATAAAAATAAATCAATTTTTTTAGCACCTGTAATGTACCTACAATACATATTTTCCAATACCTATTTTATAGCAACTGTAATGAACCACAATTCATATTTTCCAATAACAAATACAATACCACATTAAACCAAGAAACTAAATATATTTAATTACACCATATCAATAATTACATCCCAAATGTCTAGAATTTTATACACAAAATAATACATCCCAAGTGTCTAGAATGTTATGAACAAAATAATAAATTCTAAACAACTATGTACAATTTCCTACACACAAAAAATACATTCTAACTATATAGAATGTCCTGCACAAAAGAATACATTCTAATTGTCTAGAATGTTATAATAAAGTTTCCAACTATGATGTGTATATATATCAAAGTTTGAAACTTTATTATAAATATGAAAATGTCATAGTAACTACTCCAAAATAGGTGCCCAAATTATCGCCTACAGTGTATCATCAAATGATAAGTGCTAAGCACCCGAAGACTAGATATCTACTGCAGAATCACCATCACCATCTTACGAATTAAGAAACACACAATGGATTAGTGTACTAAACAACAAAGTTAGTAGCTGAATGACACAATATCACTAGTATTACTACCAAGTGCCACATTAGCAATTAAAACACACTCAAAATGACTAATTTCGGTTAAACATATCAATTGGGTATTAGTCTCAATAAATTTCTCAGAAAGTGATTAGTGAGCAATTTATGCAAAAGATTCAATAAGTGATTACTTACAAATAAGTACGAAACAACAATCAATACGAAGAAAAGGAAAATGTTTTCCAAGCTCCCAGTCACAAAACCACAATACAGTTAATAATTAAAATAAGTTAAAATGAGGATTTAATAAACAACATTAAAAAAAAAATTTAAAAAACTTATGGGGTGACTTTAAATTTAAGATAACTTCTAAAAACCCATTTGCTCTATAATATCTCAACAAGATTGCATCTTTGAATGAAATTTGCGACACAATGAAACTCTTATACTGGCCACAATAAAGACAACGTGAACTTATTTTACATGAGAGCCACTGACCCATTTGAAACCTAAGTAAAACTAAGACATACATACATAATAGGCATACAAAGAGATTGAACTAAACAAGAAACACAACTGTACTATATTTGACCCTCATGGGTATAGTCTTCAATGAGTTGTTCAATAAAGCATTCCACTTACATGGTACAGATTTTGGATTATTGAAGATGTTACTATGTTTTGAAGGAAAGAAAAGCATGGTGTTTGCCGTTATCATGGGGCCACAATCTACATCACCATATTTGATAAACATGCACATGCATATATCTAATAAATATGACACACAACATACCTCCATGAACAACACCAACAACATTCACTATTAATAATAAGAATTACAACTACCAAAAAAAAAAAAACACTCTCAACATGCAATAAACCGACTCATACACTCAAATGTGTTCCCATACTAGGCAAAGCTATACTCTAGTTTCTCACGAGACAAAGCTTTGCACTTAACTCACACATATAATAAAGCTACCCTGCCACTCTTTTTACAAAGATGTCTACTTCTCTTTTCAATGTGGGACCCAACTCTTATAATATAAGTGCATCTCCTTGTTATTCTTCTAGGCTCTAGCCAATGTCGGCTTCTAAAACCAATGAGGAATTCTCTAAACACTCCCATCATGGGGCTGAACTCAATAGTTACTACCCCATTTTGCCCTATGAAATCATAAAACCTTAAAAAAACACACACACACACACACAATTTGGAAAAAAAAAATACACCTTGATTTGATCCAATATACAAAGCTCACTCAAACACCTTCACTTGGCTTAATTAAGTAAGTCCAAAGGTTTCAAGTTAAAAATGTGAAGTTTGATCAACTTTGACAACAAAAGAAAAAATATCCGACTATCCACAAATCAATTCTTGTCCCAATGCCATGATAATCAATTTCCTTTAAAACTATAGGTAGGTTGTTGATATCAAGTATAAAATGAGCAAGATTTCGTGAAAATGAGAAACCTTTACAAAACTAAAACCCTAAACCTAACTGAAATTAGGGTTTGATTGTAACCCAACCACATATCATCATAAAGCTTGTATGATAAAAAATCCTAGCAGTAAGTCTACAACAGACTTGGGTTTATTTACTTATTTTCACTATTTCTGGTTAAAGAAACGAACAAACAGAAGACAATGACATAAATAAGAATACAAAAAAAAAAAAAAAAGAGAGAGAGAGAAAAAAAGGAAGTATATGATTGTACTATATGCCGGTAAAAAATGACGTATGCTTGTCGGCTTTTAATGGAGTCCTCACATTTGCATGCACCTTAATTTTATATATATATATATATATATATATATATTTTTTTTTTTTTTTCTTTTTTCTTTTTTCTTTTGTCTTGGCCCAGATATCCTCCCCCAATTCTGTCCAGACTTGGACTTTGCAATATTTAGAACTTAAAGGCTGAAGGGGAAAAAAGAGACTTCATTGAATTAAAATATGATTACCATTTAAGGAACATGGAAAATGTCATCAAAGATAGTAAGGATCACAGAGTGTCCTTCTATCATGGGTTCCTGAACAAAATCACTTAAACAAGAATTCATAACAAAAGCAAAGAAATGATGAAAAACACTTAGCAAGTTGGAGAGTTGGCAAAAGGATCCTGGCATACTGAGACCTCTTCTTTCTTATGCATAGTATTGTTTCAGCTACTTCCCATTTATGGGTTCTGTCATGACTGTCCCATATTCCTTTGTAAGGTAGTAATACCCATTATTATGGGCTTTTCTGATGATGTAGGGTCCTTCCCATTTTGGGGCGAATTTGGAGGGTCCTGAGAGGTTCCTCCTTACATGCTCTGCCATCCTCAGTACTAGCTGCCCCTTAGTGAAAGCCCTTGGACGTACTACTTGTGCATGTGCTTTAGTCCTTCTTTGTTGGTACCTCTGGCTTCTCCTCTTGGCTAGTTCTCTTTCTTCCTCTACCCCTTCTAGATCTAGCAATCTCCTTTTATTGTTTGTGTCATCGGTGTCCTCTTGGCTTTCTTCAAGTACTACTCTTGGTGTAAGAACAACTAATTCCACAAGACTGATAGCTTCTGTTCCATAAACTAGGGAAAACTGCGAGAATCTCGTGGCTATCTTTACAGAGCTCCTGCATGCCCAAAGTACATCTGCTAAGTGGTCACTCCATTTTCCTCCATACTCATGCTTCATCTTTTTAAGGATCTTCAGCATCACCCTATTAGTGGCCTCAACCAAGCCGTTTCCTTGTGGGTAGTATGGCGTAGACCTTCCATGCTTGATGTAATATGCCTCAATCAACCCCTTCATATATTTGTTTATGAATGGGGTCCCATTGTCACTGATCAATCTCCTAAGGATCCCGAACCTTGTAATGATATGTTCTCGAATGAAGTTTGCTACGGTTGCTCCAGTGACCTTTTTCAAAGGGATGACCTCTACCCACTTTGTAAAGTACTCCATGGTTAATAAGATCCATATGTAACCATTGGATGGAAGGCTTATAGGCCCTATGAGATCAAGCCTCCAAGTGTGGAAAGGCCATGGTGTTGTCATATCTTGCAACACATTTAGGTGAGTATGGATTGGATCTCCAAGGACTTGACAGACGTGGCAGACGTGGCAGGTTTTGACTAGTTCCTCGGAGTCCCTTTTCATTGTTGGCCAGTAGTAACCCAACAATAGTAACTATTTATAAAGCCTTCTTTTTCTTGGGTGACTTCCACAATCACCAGAATGGACCTCCCTGACTACTTCCCTAGCTTCCTTTAGCCCTAGGCATCTTAGGGGATCCCCACTGTATCCCCTTTTGAATAGGATCCCGTTCTGTAAGAAATACCTATCCGAAAGTTTCTTGAGCTGGTGTGCTAACGTCCTGTTAGTTGGTAGGATCCCTTGAGCCAAGTATTCCATGAAGGAAATTCTCCAATCTTCTGTAACAAATACAACGTAGCTTTCTTCCTTGTCTATCGAGAGCTGACATTCTTGACATTTTTCTTGTATAGTTGCTGCTTCTTTGTTCATATTTGGCCAGTAGTATCCCATACGTTGCATTCTTCTATATAGGCTGATCTTTTTTGCGATCCCGCAGGCTTGGGTATGTAACTCTTCTAATCTCAATTTTCCATCCTTCTCGTTGATACACCTGGATAGGATCCCTCCAGGCAGCCTCCTGTACAGTTCCCCTTCTATCAGAGTGTAATCCCTCAGCTCTCTGATACTCCCTCCGGGTCCTGCCTCTTTCATTTTTTCTTTGACTTCGCTCTTCTAATCCCACTGTTTGGACTCTCCAAGGTACATCTTTTGGAGAATTCTTATGATAGAATGTTCTTGCTTTCCTATCCTTACTATCGTGTCCCTTCCTTTGAATGGTACTTGGGATCCCAGGGTGGCGAGCGCATTAGCAAATCTGTTCTCACTCCTTTGAGTGTACTCTATACTAAAGGTCTGGAATTCCTGCTCCAGCCTTTACGCCCAAGTCCCGTAGGCTGCTAAACTTTGTTCTCTTAGTGCAAAGTCACCTTTCACTTAGAAAACTACAAGATTGGAGTCCCCCAATACTCTCATATGCTTTACTCCTATATTGAGTGCTATAGTTAACCCGATCAAATATGCCTCATATTCAGCTGCATTATTAGAACAGGAGAACCCAAGCTTGAAAGACAAAGGTATGGTATCTCCATTCTCACAGCTTAGTACGACTCCTACCCCATTTGAGGTCGTTATAGCTGACCCATCGAATCTCATTGTCCATTTCTTTCTTGGGATCTCTGCCACTGCCACCTCACCTGGGATCTCTTCACTCAGTGAGCTTTCTTCCTTTCCTGGGAACTGTGCTAGTAGATCTGCTATGGCTTGGCTTTTGACAGCCTTAGGGGTCCTGAGGCCTATGTCATATTGAGAGAGTAGGACCAGCCAGTGTGCTATCCTTCCTATTAGAAGGGGCTGATGTAGGAGTGCTTTTATGGGGTGGGACTTAGTCACCAAAAGAATCTGGTGAGCTAAGAAATACCTTTTCAACCTCTAGGACGCGTAGATAATCACTAGGCAGGCTTTCTCTATCCTGGGGTACCTGGTCTCAGCGTCCTTGAGTGTCTTACTTACATAGTAAATAGATTGCTCATTCTCGTCATCATCTTCTTGTGCTAGCAGGGCTCCTATTGCTTGGGAGTTTGATGCTGAGTACAGCAACAGGAGTCGCCCACGTACTGGTGCTTGGAGAGTGGGCAAATGATTCATGATCTGCTAAATCCTTTGGAAGGTCTCCTGTTGCTCTGTTCCCCAGGTGAACTCAGTTCCCTTTATTGTGAATGTAGCACATCTCAAAAATAAAAAAGAGCAATACACAAAAAAAAATTAACAACATTTTCATAATAATTAAATTGGCAAACTTTTACTAGTTCTCACTTAGGTCTACTACTAATATTATTCTTTTACTTACCATTATCATTCTTCCACATTAAAATGTATGAAAAGTTTTGTTAAATTTTTTGTGTCTATAAACTTTCTATAAAATAAATTTCTACATAATTCATGTTAATTAGTAATAATTTTGTATGTAAAATAAGAAATAGAATTTGAATAATATATGACTTTTTTAAAGTCATATTTAAATATATAAAGGACCTTAGTTTCTATATTTGCTTTAAACCCCAAATGTATTAAGCCCCCAGCATATATTTCTAAACAATTTTAATAACTTTTTAAAAGAAAAAGTGGTTAATATTTTGACCGTTTTTTAAGTTCTCATAAAAAAATTTGTAAAATTAATTATTAATATATATTCCGGCATACATTAATCAAAAGATATTTATTATTAAAAAAATATGGGTAGGGCTAAAATTTTATATATATATATATATATATATATCTTTTGTATGTACCTAACAAATGATTTTAGCAACAATGCAAGATTGATGTGACAAAAGCCGAGACCTCAAAAGAAGAGCAAGAGAGCTCTCCAGCTATTGTATGTCAAGTTACTAGCTTGTAGTTTCTCCCAAAAAAAAAAAAAAGTGACTAGCTTGTATTGTCGTATTCTTTTATATATATATATATATATATATATTCTGTATGTACTTAACAAATGATTCTAGCAATAATGCAACATTGATGTGACAAAGGACGACACCTCAAAAAAAAGCAAGAGAGCTCTCCAGCTATTGTATGTCAAGTGACTAGCTTGTAGTTTCTCGAAAAAAAAAAAAAAAGTGACTACCTTGTATTGTCTTGTTCATATATATATATATATATATATATATATCTTCTGTATGTACCTAACAAATGATTCTAGCAACAATGCAACATTGATGTGACAAAAGACGAGACCTCAAAAGAAGAGCCAGAGAGCTCTCCAGCTATTGTATGTCAAGTGACGAGTCTTTTGGCTTAATATTGCTATTTTCAATCTTAATTAGCATTATAGGTACTATTTGAACTTAATTGGCAAATTGAGGAGAGAGAAAGAATTTCGGCAACAGTGTTGCCGAAATTCAACAAAAATGAGGAGAGAGAAAAAGAAAAAGTGGGAGAGAGAAAGCAAAGGAATTTCAGCAACACTGTTACTGAAATTCCTCTGCCCGAAATGCTGCTCGTTCAGTTAAAAAAAAAGCAATTGCGGCAACGCCATTGCCGAAAAAGGAAAAAATAAAATTGTTTTGGCAATTGTGGCAATGCCATTGCCGAAAATGGAAAAAAAAAATTATGAAATCTGTGAATAAGTAAAAAAAAAAAAGTTGTCACGTACATAATATTTTTACAATATTTTCACAATAAATCACACGTGATTAATTATTATTAGTTCAAAAAATTTGTGACAAATTAATTGTGGCAATGGCATTGTTGAAATTGTAAAAAAAAAAAAAAAAATTTGTTTTGGCAATTGTGGCAATCCCATCGCCGAAAATGTAAAAAAAAAAAAAAAAAAAAAATGGCAATTGTGGCAATCCCATTGCCGCAAATGTAAAAAAAAAAAAAAAAAAAAAAAAAAAAAAAAAAAAAAATTGTTTTGGCAATTGTGGCAATCCCATTGCCGAAAATGCCATTTTTTTTTTTTTTTTTTACATTTTCGGCAATGGGATTGCCACAATTGCCAAAACAATTTTTTTTTTTTTTTTACATTTTCGACAATGTCATTGCTACAATTAATTTGTCACAAATTTTTTGAACTAATAATAATTAATCACGTGTGATTTATTGTGAAAATATTGTGTACGTGACAACTTTTTTTTTTACTCATTCACAGATTTCATAATTTTTTTTTCCCATTGTTGGCAATGTAATTGCCACAATTGCCAAAACAATTTTTTTTTTTTCCTTTTTCGGCAATGCCATTGCCACAATAATTTGTCACAAATTTTTTGAACAAATAATAATTAATCACGTGTGATTTATTGTGAAAATATTGTAAAAATATTGTGTACGTGACAACTTTTTTTTTTACTCATTCACAGATTTCATAATTTTTTTTTCCATTTTCGGCAATGGCATTGCCACAATTGCCAAAACAATTTTTTTTTTTTTCCTTTTTCGGCAATGGCGTTGTCGCAATTGCTTTTTTTTTAACTGAACGGGCAGCATTTCGGGCAGAGGAATTTCAGTAACAGTGTTGCCGAAATTCCTCTACTTTCTCTCTCCCACTTTTTCTTTTTCTCTCTCCTCATTTTTGTTGAATTTCGGCAACACTGTTGCCGAAATTCTTTCTCTCTCCTCAATTTGCCAATTAAGTTCAAATAGTACCTATAATGCTAATTAAGATTGGAAATGGCAATATTAAGCCAAAAGACTCTCAAGTGACTGGCTTGTAGTTTCTCAAAAAAATAAAAAAACAAAAAAAAAAGGAAGAAAGAAAAGTGACTAGCTTGTATTGTCTTATTCACAAGTTCAAAAAATAAAGTAAATCAGCCAACGTGATGCACGGATTGGGAGTGTCTTTTCCCGAACCCAACTATTGGCAAACCAAGTCCAAGGTATAATTTTTTTTTTTTTTAATCCCAATTTGATTAGAAGAAAGGTGAACCTAAAAGCATTTGCATTTTAAACTAGAAAAAGCGCTATATTTTGCACAACCAACACCCACAATCTCTCGTATTGAAGGCCTAGTACAAGAGAAAAACCACTTATATCGATTGGTTGAGATATAAGTGTAGCTGTTGTCATGTGCTTAGCTCTTACTTGGGTTCGGGGCGTGACATTTCCAAATGTTGTCGTTGTATTTAATTGGTTAAGATATGTATAGGCAAAACGCTATGGTTCAAGAGAGGCTATTAGTGAGATTGTTGTCTGTTAGATCTATTTGGGTACTGCTTATCGCTGAAAATTGAAAACTGAAAACTAAAAACACTATAAGAAAATAATTTTTAAATGTGTGAATAGTGCTGTGAGACCCAATTTTAAAGTTATTTTTGCTGAAAAGTACTTGCTAGTTTTGTGAACAACAAACAGAACTACGTTAAAAAAAGGAAAAAGAAAAAATCATTTGATATAGAACCCACAAAAAATCATACAGAACCCACAAAAAAATCTATAACAAATTCCCAAATTAGTTAAGAAAAAAAAAAAAAATCAATCCCTTGCAAATTAGGATTCCTCAAAATTCAAAACAAAAAAAATCAAAATATAGCAAAATCTTTCAAATGGAGTTTGTACCCGTTTGCATTTGCTCTGTTCTAATCCAATTTTCTCGATCTGAATCATCCCGTTTGTAAGTAGTTGAATTTAGAGAAAAAGAAAAGAATCAAGAAGATCAGGGTGAAGAATTGCATGGGTGTTGCAGTCGAAGTGCTTAGGAAAAAAAAAATGCTGGAACGTTCTGGAGTTTGGAGGAAATGGTAGAGATAAAAAGAGGAAAGAAGTAAAAAAAAATAAAAGTGTAAGGGTACGTGTGTGGAGGAGAAAAAAAGAGGGGAAAAAAAGAAGAAAAAAGAAATGCGGTACGTGTGTGGAGGATAAAAGAAGAGGGAAAAAAAAGGAAAAAAAAAGAGAGAGAAGGAAATGGTATCACAATATTTTCACAATACTTTCATAATAAATTTTAAATGTTAAGTTATTATTAGCTAATATTGGCGAGAAAAAAATAATTTTAATAGTACATTCAAATTAAAATCAGTATAAATTATCATAATATTTTCATAATAAATCTTAAGTGGTAGGTTATTATTAGCTAATATTGATGGCCAAAAAATAATTTTACAATATTTATTTATGAAATAAACTCCCTTATATATACATTGTTCTTTTTGATAATTTATTCCTTAAACTATTACTTTTATAAGTGTTAGTCAAACACCCAATTTTTTTAAAAAGCATTTTTTAACAATTTTTACCAAACACTTGACTTTTTGAAAAAACACTTATTCATTATTCACTTTTTCAAAAAACCAAACCAAACTCCCCCTAATTAAGTAGCTACAGTGAGATCATGTTGTATAAATATAGTAAGGAGCCATGGAATTTACTTGAGCAAGCATTTACAGAAAACTCTAGAATTCTCTTGTTTTTCTCTCTCTCTTTCTCTCACTCTTTTTGTTCCTGTGAATTTCTAAGTTTCACTTCATAGTTTTCTTCTTGCTTCAAAATTGATCTAGCTTTTCAAGCTTTGCACAATTTCTTTCAGTTAGCTGATGGACGACGACAGTATGTATTTTCATTTAACTTATATAAAGCATCCTTAACAAATTTCAACCATTCATATATGTTTGTGCCTCGAACTTTTTAAATTCTATTATGATCTGTTTCCGTTTTCGTTTCCCTTGGGTTTTTGGTAGTTTCGATTCAAAATTTGATTTTTTTTTCAGCTTTTGTCCAAATAAACCGATTAAAATATCAGTTAATATCAGTATCTAATGTCGTTCATTCAGAAAACACTTCCTATTAATATTAGTTCCATACTTCCATGGCTTAGTTTATTATTTTTATTAATAATTAAAATTTATTATTATTTTGATATAGAAGATAATTCCATTCAAAAAAACAAGCTGAGAAAAACCAGAAAAACAGTACAAACAGGAGATCGAGAAACCAACCAACAGAAACCCCTTCTACAATTATCAATAATAACTAAAAGAGTGATTGTTTTTGGTTGCAGTGAGTTACTCAGGTGAAATCTCCAATACCACAACAGCCCAGAATAAGCCCGATCAAAATGATGGTAAATTGTTTACAATTTCCATTGTCCTCTTTCCGCCATTTTCTTTAATATATTTTCTTAAAATTTATTGCGTCTGCGTATCTCTCTCTCTTTTTTTTTTTTGAAGCGCATTCTTGCACTTTTGAGAGTTTCAGCTGGTCTCGTGCTCTGTTTACAGACCTCAAACGCCTTTTTTTCAACAAAAACTTTCATTAAAAATCCTTTATTCAACAAAAATTTTCATTAAAAATAGGTATACTATTCACATATTTAAAAATTATTTTGTTTCCGTATTTTTTGTTTTCAATTTTTAGTAAAATAAGTGATATTTAAATAGACCTAACATATAACAATATATATATCTACGTTATAAACTATATAATAATTTTTTCTTTTTCTTTTGAGGAACAACTATATAATAGAAGTTAGATCCTAGAAATCAAAACGTTGATTGTCTCTCAAGCTTTAACCGAAAATTCCCCGACCTGTTTTTAAGTGACTTTGGTTATCTATGGCATAATGTCGATCTCTTAGAAATCATCACGTTGTTTTTAGGTGTTTGGCGTGCTAAGTGCTAAAAATTTAGCAATTATCACATTAATGCTAATGCTCAAAGATAAATCATAAGAGCATTCATTACTCGGTCTTGGAAAGTCTTACCATTGCAAAAAATTTTTGCAATTGTGCTATAGTAACTTCTTATTTTTATGATGGCATTGAAGCAACTTTTATACATTTTTATATTGTTTTTTTCCTACTGATGGTGGATGAGTATTTTTAATTATTGTTTTATAAAGAGGAAGAGAGAGAAAGAGTTGGTGAAATTAATATTTTAATGAATAAATGAGATAAATAAGAAATGGGATGTTGGATGTATTATAAAATTGTATGATATAATTGATAAAGTAATTTTTGAGATGATCAAATAAAATTGTTCCAAGATTTTGGATGTGAATGCTTAAGAATTCTCCATGCTTAAAGAATTATTCTGCAACCAGGTGGTACCATGCATTTTACAATCAGCGGTTCGGCACATCTAATTACTCCAATTCAAGCAAATCGAAACTCAGGAGAGAATTTCACTATAAATAATAGTTACCCAGCTCCAGGAAATGGTACTGGTCAACAAGGCAATCCAACACGTGATATCCCAATTGAAACAAGGCAATCCAACACGTGATATCCCAATTGGTACTGGTCAAAAAGGCAAGTCATTTCCTGGGTAACCAGGAAATGAGTGCGCTGAAATAATGTGTGTTCAGTGTTATGTGTTGTACTAGGAAATGAGTATGCTGAAATAACGTGTTTAGTTGTTATGTGTTGTTTTTCCCTTGGGTCTGCTTGTAATATGTTGTGTTGAAATAATGCTAGAACTTGATGGCAGTGGCAGTCTATGAACTGTTTTGTAATGTTGTAATCTTTATCATGTTCCTTTAATAAATCCCTCAGCTTCCGCAAATAAATAGAAGACGACAAATATGTGTGCGTTTTTGTTTTCTTTTATTTGCTATGGTAGCAAGAGAGGTTTTGGTGCGTCGAACCAGAGCTCACTCATTTTTTGGCTCGTTGCTTTGGCAGCTCGTCTCTCCTTCTCCTTGGGTCTGTACCAAGGTTTCCTTGACCTGAGCCTTGCTCGAGGTTCTTCAATCTTATTAACTTTTTTTCAAATTTCCTTTTAAATCTGTTCAGCCTTTCCCATCTAATCCAATTCCTTCAACCATAATATTTTTCGCTAAAGGTATGTTTGGATACAATTTATTTTTGCTGAAACTGAAAATTGAAAACAATGTAGTAAAATAATTTTTAAATCTATAAATAGTATTGTGAGACTTATTTTAAATATTTTTAATGCATGAACCGTGTTTGAACAATATGTGAACAGTAATTCTTGTCTCCTAAAAAACTGAAATGCGTGGGAAAAAAAAAAATGCTGAAACGTGTGAACAGTGTTATGAACGTTAATTTTTTAATGTATGAACAGTGTTATGAACAGTGTGTGAATAGTGATTTTTGTTTCTTAAAAAAGTTGAAACGTGTGAGTTAAAAAAAAAAAAAAAAGAACACAAAACATAAAAACAATAATTCCCATCCAAACCACAACTAAACCCATCCTATATTTTTTGATAGAAAAGCCTTAAATTTTCATTAAGGCATGGTTTGGATAGGAATTATTTATTTTTTTATTTTTTTTTCACTCGTTTCAACTTTTTTAGGAGACAAGAATCACTGTTCACACACTGTTCTTTACTGTTTACAACAATGTTCACACACTAAAAAATATTAAAAATTGGTTTCACAGTACTATTCATACATTTAAAAATTATTTTGCTACAGTGTTTTCAATTTCAGTAAAAATAAGTTGTATCCAAACGGACCCTAACTAGAAAAAATACGTGGTACATCATGATCATCATTGTGCTCAGTAACATTCATTAACCCATGTGATACAGGAGTCCTTATCTTTGGGGAATCTTGCCAGTTGATGAGCTGGTTGGTTCCCCTTTCTGCGAATAGGAGTCATCTCCCAGGTCTTGAACCATTGCAAGTGTTGAGATATGGCTTGAATTTAGGGGCTTTTTATGGGCATACATGATCTATATGGAAGTAATTCCACTATAAGTGGATTTATTTGTTTTTTGACTAGTTTAAATGGAACTAGGGCTCCTTGTTTTGGATGATTTGTCATTTGGTGGAGGTCTACTTGAATTGGATCTCTTTTTCATGTGGTGAAGGAGACTTATTCTCATATTAGTCTTGGAATTCTACTTGACTTTGGAGTCTAACATGAGATTGATTTGATTTAGCCAACCTTGAGAAACAGCCATGTGATTTAGAGTAGATTTTGTCTTTTACTTGGATTAGTATGGTGCACGTGGACAAGAGGAAATTGCATTACAAATTCTATTGCTTGAAGAACTTGCATCTTTGTCGACTTGAATATCCTATATAAACAGAGTGTGTTGCCGCAAATTTAGAATTATGTGTGTGTGAGAAAAAGAGCCTTTCTCTTGGCTTGGTTATTTGATATTTCTGGATTGCAATTTGGAACAGTGAGAGAGGTTTGTTGCCTTTTAGTTTTGGTTCTGCGGTTTAGTGATTTACTCTCTCTTGTTGTATTGTAACTTTTGGATTTGATTTGTGGCTCTCACTTTGGTTTGTGTTCGCATTTGGTATTTGGTATACGTATTTGGTATATGTGAACCTTTGGTTCTTTGGTTCGTATTTGTGAGTTATTTGGGTGTATTTGAGATTTGGGTTTGTGAGAGTGCCTTTATACCAGTTTGTATTATCCCAAATTTGTTATAGTGAAATTTATTTGTCGTCACCCGTGGATGTAGCCTATTGCTAAATCATGCAAATCTTAGTGTTTTTGTGTCTATTTTTTTCATTCCTATTGTTAGTTTGGAGACCTTTCTCAAGTCTAAAATATATTCACAATCAATCTTGGTAAATTTTAGCTTCTACTATTTTACATCAAACTAGTATCAGAGCCATGGTTTGCTACTTAGGCTTTTGGATTTGTTCTCTTTGGAGATTTTGGTGATTGGTTCGTGATTCTTATTATTGGAGAGAAAGATGTCAGGTGATTTCTCTACAAAATCTTTGACGAATTCCTCTGGAAAAGCTTTGGCAAAGTGTTTTGCAAAACCTTTGGCGGTTAGGCCGATGGTTTCTAATGCCAAATTTGAAGTAAAAAAATTTGATGGAATGAATAACTTTGGCATGTGGCAATACGAAGTTATAGATGTATTGGTGCATGTCAAACAAGGACTAGGAAAAGATTAATAAACAAAGCTTGTTGCACCATTCATTTGTGTTTGTCCAAGAATCAAAAGTATTTTGTTATGAGGGAGATGAAGAACGGCTTTAGAAGAAATTGGAGGACAAGTATATGACCAAGAGTGTGGAGAATCGTCTCTATTTGAAGAAGAAGCTCTTCCGTTTCCAATATTGTGCAGTTATTTCTATGTCTGAGCACTTGAATGATTACAATAAAATACTTGCTGATTTGCAAAATTTGGAAGTTGATATTAGTAGTGAGGATAAAGCTCTCTTGTTATTGAATTCATTGCTTGATAATTATGATCATCTAATTACTATACTTTTATATGGAAAAGACGAATTTAAGTTTGATGATGTGTCCAATGCTTTGACTAATAATGAGTATGATATGAAAGATAATTAAGCTCAAAGGGACATGATGACTGAGGCTTTGATTGTTAAGGGCATGTCTAATGATAAGAAACTTGAGAAAGATAAGTGTGCCTATTGTCACAAAAAAGGGGCATTGGAAGAAAGATTGTCATTTGTTGCAAAACAAAGACGAGAAGGATTCTAATGTAAATGTAGCACAAGGTTGTGATGAGGATTCTGATTTTGCATTGACTAATTCATCATTTGTATGCCATTCAAATGAGTGGGTTTAGGATTCAGCTTGGACCTTCCATATGTGTTCGAAAAAGGAATGGTTTTACAACCTAGAAGAGTCGAAACTTGGTTCAGTCATCATGGGTAATGATCAAACTTGTGAGATTTTGGGGAAAGGTAAAATCAAGCTGAAATTACATGATAGAATAATTTGTTTTTTGAATAAGGTTTGATACGTACCTGAATTGAAAAGGAATCCAAGGGCTTCAAGATTGCTATGAAGAATGGAGTTTTGAAGGTACAACATGGTGCTTTGGTAATGATGATAGTCACACGTCGAAGGAACATGTATTTTTTTAAAGGGAGTACTTTTGTAGGTGCAGTAACAATTGGGGAAGTTCTTCAGACACTACTAGACTTTTGGAACATGCCAATGATAATACTTTGTTTGAAAGGGCCAAGAACTGCAAATTTGAAGTTCGGGAGTGTAGACACTGCATTTTGTACCCCTTATGACTTGGGCCCCTATTCCCTAATGATGCTCAAACTCTAAAGCCTAAGGCCAGTTTAGAGCCCAATCAAATATCAAATTGATTTGAGGAGTGTTAAAATGAAAAATATAACCTTTTAAATGAGCAAAAATCTATTTTTGGAAATAAAATGATCAAAGTGGCCATCGGCCCACGTACATGGGCCAAAGCATGCATAAGCAAGCACATTCCTGTGCACGTAGCTAGGGTTTCAGTAGTATAAGAAAGACAAGTTTTCTACAATAATGGCTGAGACTTGGAATAAATCCTACGTTGTTTGGGAGCCACTTCAAATCCCATTTTTTTCCACTATATAAAGCCTTACATGGTACATTTTCAAAACATATAGATATCCCACAGGAAAAATTTAAGATTCATTAGAAAATAATGAATTAAAAGGAAGTTTTTCACAAAACACCCTCAAGTCAATTTTATTTGATTGAGACCTTTTCTGGCCCCAATCCTTTTAGTTTAACGTTGCTAATCACTTTCTTTTTGGTTTATTAATAGACTTGACTGAGGGGAACGATTAAAATCAAGCTTAGAAAGCTTTTTTTGTGTGAGGTATTCTTTTAAACTTCTCTTTTTCCTTTCTTTTATTTTTTGCCTTTAAATCTTCCTGTTTGTTTTGTTTGTTGGTTAGAATATGTTTTAACATGCCTTTCTAGGTTAGGTTTAAGTTTTTGCATGTTTAAAATGCATGTTTGTTTGTTAGAATTAGGGTTTTAGTTCAAGCTCTGTTTTCTATCTTGTTCATTTTTGGGTTAGGGTTTTGAATAAGCCCCATGTACGCATGTCATAAGCATGTGTACGCAGGTTAAATCCAATGTATGTAGGCTTCTGGCCGTGTACGCAGGTGCTTGCCCAGAAACCCTAATCCAGATTTCTTGTGTTGTTTGGTTTATTTGTTTCACATGCTTTGTCTCTTTTTAAAAGCCGTTTCATATGTTTATATGTATTTGCGTCTCTTGACTTATATGCTTGATTGTCTTTAACATGCTTAGATTATGGTTTTGTTATGTTTGTTTCCTGCTTTAATGCCATGCCATTCATTCATATACCCATGCATCATTGCCATAGGTGCTGTGTTGTTGAAAGGTAAGTGAAGGTAAGTCATGCATTTGGTATGAACATGCATTTGGTGATGTATGCCGTTTGAATGTTTGTTTTAGGTCCAATTGTATGCTTTATGTGATCTTGTGATTGCCATGATTAAGTTGCTGCCTTGTTTTAGTTGTATGATAGGGTTTTCGCATGTTAGATGAATGCTATGGTTCTTATATGTGTTTGGCTCTCTTTTGCTTTATGGATAAAAAAGTATGCTTGTTTAGGGACAAAGATGCCATGTTGTGTGTTAGATGTATGATTAGTGTGTGTGTGTGTGTGTGTGAGTTTAGCATACAAGTGTTGAATTAGTTTTTAATAGGGTTAAGACATAAGACACGATGATGGGAGGCCAACCTTAGGGTTGGGCGATCTTGAGTGTCTAACACTTTCCCAAAAGCATACCTAAACTCTGAACTCATACTTTGGTAGTAAGATCAAAGGCCCTTCCTCGAGAGAACGCAATATATATGGTTTCTAGACCATTGCAAAAACTAAGTGGCAACTCTAACCCCTTGTGTCCACATGGAGCCTTGTGCTTTGGAGAAGCAGACTTGTCCGATGCTTCTTCGGCTAAATACGATATACAAGTGGGACCTGCCCAAGGGTCAAGTTTGGTATAGTAGTTCATCATACTAAGGGTATGCTTGACTATGTACATACCGATGTATGGGAGCCTATTAAGGTTGCTTCTTTTGGAGGTAGGAATCATGATGTTATTTTTGGTGGTGACATGGTGATTAAACCTTTGCACAAGTTCAAGTGTTGCTTGGGCTTGTTTGGTATTTGCAATTTGAATTAGCTCGTAGGGGCTTTGTTAGAGGCAACAGAGAAGTTTCATTTGTGGTGATATGCACTTTGTTTGGACTCTTATTTGGATTGACACCATCTTTGTGTGCATTTGGCATTTATTGGCATATTTGGAAATAGCTTTGGATAATTTGCACTTTGTTCATTTGGTTAGGCTCTAATTTGATTTAGCACTTTGCATTTATGGTTTGGCAGATGTCTTGTCAAGGTGGAGACTTGTTAAGGATTTGTATTTGAAGGTTTGCAAATTTCATTTGTGATGCTTGATGGAATTCAAGCCAAGGTAGATATGTGTAGAGATATGGCTTGAACTTAGGGGCTTTTTATGCACATATTGTTAGGAAAACACATGGAAAATACAGTTTTGTATCTCATACAAAAACACGCAGTAGAAATAAATGGATCTACTTCATTCATGTGAGATAACATGTAACATTTGAATTTTAGAAACAAAGAACAAGAAGGCATACCTTGATGCAACGAAATTTAAAACAAATGAAGATTGAATTTGGGAAGACTTTCAATCTTCACTCCAATTCCATAATGTGATCAAGATGTGTGGTCTCTTAATCAGTTCTACGCGTACTTGTTCATGAGAATAACCAAGTCTCTTGAGAAAACTCTGAATCTTTCTCTTTTTAATCATACGTATATGTTTCTACACTTCACAGTTATTTTATTTAATAACTCTTATTAAATAAATAACTGATTATCTAATTAGGTTAGTATTTTGGGCCAGCCTAATTGGGTTTAGTGTGTGGCTTGAAGTGAGACCAAAAGGGACAAATAAAGCTCTAGCTCCAAGTGTTTTTGACTTATCTGTCAATTCTTTACAAGCTCAAAGTTACCATTAATTATATTTAATACTAGTATATAAATATAATTGCACTCTAGGCCTTATCAATAAATTATATTCTTCGACTTTATTAAACATTTAACCCCTCCATGAAAATATTTGTAGTAATACAAAGTCATAATATATAACTGTCACTTTGAAGATTACTACATCTTGATCATTGAGTACCCGGTTTAATCCTTTAAGTTATTCATATATATTTTATGAAATCTAATTTCATAAAATATAAACTTTATTAACTCTTTACTAAAGTGGTTAGGCCTAGCATTCTAAATAACCAAACCCATTTGTTAGGTTCTAAAGATTTAGGATTAAATGTTTTGAATAATATTTTGTTTGTGTTGGCAAATCGAGAACAAAACATGTCTAGTCTATGTGTTAGACAATGCTCAAAGGTGTAGGTTTCAAGCTTCAAGATCGAGCTGAATATATGCACACTTTATTATTTTCTAATAGTTTTCCTAGGGAGTCCCTTGACTTTGCAGATATGGCTGATGGAGCGACTGGATATGATTGCCAGGCCTACAACTGGTAATTATGGGCCTAGCAGTTTTCTTAGCAGGACTGTAATTAAAATTGAGTGCCAAACTGAGAGTGAGTGGGTGAAGTTCTTGAACAAGAAATCCAGTGTCTTAATTCGATGGAACTGTTATTGGTGGAAGTGTCCACCTCCTCTACTGTGGTCTCTAAGATCAGATCACATCTTCATTGTTGGGTTGCGGAGGTTTACCTTCTATAAGGTAGATAGACTCTTGAGGCAGTTTCAGTATGAGAAAGGAATGCCTGGTGAAAAAAGAAGAAGACCTTTTACTCCTGTGGACACAAATCCAACTTCTATAAAGAACATGTTGTTGGGCTTGGAGATGGCTGACCGAGTGGACCAGTTCTTTTGTCAAGGTTTACTTTCACAAGATGACTACAGAATACTCTAACTGGTTGGTGGACAAGATTGCTGACAAGGAAGCTGAGATGGTTGCTATGAGAAAACAATTTCTCAGAGACAACCGGGAAAGACACGATGAAGACAATGATCAACCAAAAGAGCAAAGATTGAAGTATCTAACACAGAAGAAATCAATGATCAACCAAAAGAGAAAAGATTGAAGACAAAGTGACCTTCTTATTTTTGGCTTTAAACATGTTTATTTAAAAGTTGATGTAAAAACTCTTATGTTTAGGAATTATTTAGGATTTGCAGGTTAATGGTTTTGTTTAAGGTGTAGGTTTTTGGGGTTTGGTTTGGGGTTTGGGTTCTTGAGGTTTAGTTTGGTTACAGGTTTGATTTAGGGTTTTGTGTAGTGACATGATTTAATGGAATGGTTGAATTTTTTGAAAAATTTTGGTTAATGGGCAAATGGTGGGTTTGGGGAATTGTGACTGGACCAATGCATAGTTGCCTACTTTTGCCTAGGCCGTCCTTTCAGGTCATCACATAGTTCATTAATTTTTTTATTTGCCTTAACTTTTGCCTAGGCTATCCTTTCGGGTTTTCAACCTAGCAGGCATTCTCACACTTTTTTTTTTTTTAATAATTTTTTTTATGGTATCAAGCCTAAGAAGGGAAATAACATAATTGGCAACCACTTCAGATGTGGTGCTTTCAGACTACCACCTCAAACGTGGTATTTCTTCAGTTAATCCATGTTGGTTGGCTCAGTGAAAGGGTTTGCATCTAAGTCCATCAACCTTACTGCTCCCTCAAAGTATATATGCTTGATAATGTATGAGCCTGCCCAATTTTGCTTGAACATCCCGTTTGCAACTTGAATCGGGGCTCAGATTTACTTCGACACTAAATCCCCCAACTTCAAATCTCTGGTTCTTACTTTCTTTTCAAAAGCTTTCCTAAGCCTCCTTTGGTAACCTTGAATATGATACAAAGCCTTGAGTCTCTTCTCATTCAGCATGCATAACTGATCATATCTGTTTTGCAACCAATTTGCTTCAGGGATTTCACTTTCCAATACTGTCCTTAGTGAACGGAGACCCATTTCAACCGGAGGAACTGCTTCCATCTGATACACCAATGAATAAGGAGTGGCTCTTGTGGTAGATAGAATTGATGTTCTGTACCCCCAGAGTCCATAGGGCAATTGTAGGCGCCAGTCCTTGTAATTCTTTGTGCTCTTCTTCAAGATTCGCCCTATATTTTTGTTAGCAGCCTCAACTGCTCCATTAGTCTAAGGACCGTAAGGTGAAGACTTGTGATGTTGAATGTTGAACTGTCGTAGCAACTTCTTTGTTTCTCCCTTGAAATGCTGGCCATTGTCAGAGATAATTTCATGTAGTACCCCATATCTACAGATGATATTGGTCTAGATGAATTGAGCAACTTTCTTTAAATTCAGAACTTTGTATGAGGCAGCTTCTACCCATTTAGTGAAGTAATCAATGGCTACGAGTATGAATTCATGGCTATTGGATGCTGCTAGGTGAATCTTCCCAATAATTTCTATCCCCTATGTAGAGAATGGCCAGGATGATGTCATGGTATGTAATGGCATGGGTGGCATGTGTTTTAGATCCCCATGGACTTGGCATTGATGGCATTTTCAAACATGAGCCGCACAGTCGGCTTCCATAGTAGTCCAGTAGTAACCTTGTCTCATTATCTTCCTTGACAGCATGCGTGCATTCATATGTGGCCCATAACTTGACTCATGAACCTCTTCAAATATTTGCTGTGCTTCCTTGGCAGTTACACAAAGGAGATGAATTCCATCATATGATCTTCTATAAAGCCTTTCACCACAAATGATGTAATTAGTAGATAACCTCCGGGTGGTTAATTGATCATTATTGTTTGTAGACTTCGGGTGTGTCCCATCCTTGAGGTATTGTGCAACGTCTGAATACCATTCACTTCTCCATTCCCTTCCTCATCTTCTTCTATTGTCATGCAATAGTCTGGTTCTTCTTTTTGTTCCAACACCATTGGTCTGGCTTCATCTTCTTTTGGCCCATCCATCATGGATGCCATGGTTGCTAAAGCATCTGCAATTTGGTTCTGCATCCTCGGCACATATTGATATTGGATCTTGCTGAATTTTGAGGCCCACTTTTGAAGACATTCATGATAGGGCATCAGCCTTTCTTCTTTGATCTTCCATTTGTTCTGAATTTGGGATATTATCAAGGCTGAGTCACCATACACCTATAACTCTTTTACTCCAAGGCCTAAGGCTGCTTGTAGGCCTACAATACAGGCTTTATATTTAGTGGCATTGTTGGTGATAGGAAAGTTGAGTTTGCCAGAAAATGGAATGTGTGTCCCTTTTGGAGAAATTAAAAGAACTTCAATTCCACTGCCATTTTGATTTGTTGCTCCGTCGAAGTACATCTTCCATGATTCTACTTCAATCCCTATGATATCTTCATCCGGAAAGTCTCTTTAAATTTCTTCAGCTTCTTTTGGTGAACAATGGGCTAAATGATCAGCAATTGCTCTCCCCTTCACAGATTTCTGAGTCACATACCTAATATCAAATTCTGACAAAAGTAGGACCCATTTAGCGGTCTTCCCATCTTGCACAGGTTTTTCCATTAAGTACTTCTAAGTATCCATTCTTGCAATCAACAAAACCTTGTAAGCAAGCGTATAATGCCTGAGTTTGCGGGTCGCCCATACAAGTGCTACACATGTCTTCTCTAATGGTGAATACTTCTCTTTATAAGGCAATATCTTCTTCTGATGTAGTATATTGCATTCTCCTTTCTAGTCTCCTCTAGGTATTGAGCAAGTAAAGCCCCCATTGTTGTACCTGTAGTGGTGAGATACAACAACAATAGCTTTTCGGGTATCAGTGGGACAAGTATTGGTGGTTTCATCAGATAGTTCTTGATTTTTTCAAAAGCTTCTTGGCATTGTTCATTCCATACTATAGGGACCTCCTTCTTGAGTAGTCTGAAGATTGGTTCACATGTTATGGTGAGTTGAGCTATAAATTTGCTGATGTACTGTATCCTCCCTAGAAATCCTCGGATCCCTTTTTCAGTTCTTGGGGGCTTCATCTCTACAATTGCCTTGATTTTGTCAGGATCAACTTCTATTCCCCTTTGGCTTACCATAAAACTCTAGCAATTTTCTGGATGTAACCCGAAAAGTGCATTTTTTTAGATTCAACTGTAACTTGTAGAACTGGATTCTTTCAAAGAACCTCCTCAAAGCTGGTATGTGCCCTTCATGGTTTTTGGACTTGACTATCATATCATCAACATAAACTTCTACTTCTTTGTAGATCAAATCATGTAGCAAAGTGGGGGCTGCACATTGGTAAGTAGCACTAGCATTTTTAAGGCCAAATGGCATGACCTTGTAGCAATATGTCCCCCATGGTGTAATTAAGGAGGTTTTCTCCATATCTTCTAGAGCCATCTTAATCTAATTATACCTTGAAAATCCGTCCATAAATGATAGCAAAGCATGACCTACTGTATTGTTAACCAGGATGTCAATGTGAGGCAAAGGAAAGTCATCTTTTGGGTTGGCCTTATTTAGATCTCGAAAATCTACACACATTCTGACCTTCCCATCCTTCTTTAGTACCAGAACCACATTATCTAACCACTCTATGTAGTTGATTACTCTCAAGAATCATGCATTGTACTGTTTCTCAACTTCTTTCTTAATCTTGAGAGTTCATTCTGGCTTCATTCTTCTTAATATCTGCTTGACCGACTTCATGGTTGGGTCTATTGGAATGCAGTGCTATACTATATTTGTATCAATCCCAGGCATGTCTTCATACGACCACTCAAAGACCTTTTTGAAATCTGTCAGTAGTGCCACTAATGCATCTTTCTCAAAAGTGGTTAAGGTATTGCCCACTTGTATCATTTTAGGTTTATCATTAGTTCCTAGGTTAATAGGTTGGGCTTCTTCTTTTATGGGTTCTAGTTGTGCATGTTTTAATTCCTTATTATTAAGAGTTTCTTTACCAATTTTAGAAATAAAAACATTCAAAGCCAGCAAATAAGTAGAATCAGAAATCATATTAAAAGGAAAAGAGTTCTCAACTGACTCAACAAACTCAATATACTTAACTAAATCAAACTCAACAAGAATAGAAATACTAGCAGAAATAGATTCAATAGGGATAGAAACAATGTTCTTGGCAGGGGTGACTAGCTCGACGGTCTTGATTTTCTTGGCAAGAGTGACTGACTTGACGGTCTTGATCTTCTTCACGGAGTCCTCCATGAGGGGGCGGCTCCCTCCCATGCCTAGTTCTTCAACTCAGTCATGACTTCAACGATGGCAGGTGGCTCCCAGTAAGTTCCTTCTTCCTTCAGCATCAGTATTGTGGGGTCTTCATCCATATAATCTGTGGCTTCTTCGTCAATCTCCATGTTTGTAGGCTTGTTGGTTACAAAATGTGGGGGTTTGAAGTGTCTCCCCCCATTTGTAGATGTTTAGTTACTTGATTGGGGTTCGAAGTGTCTCCCTCCGTTTGTGGGTGCTTGGTTATTTACTTGGGGTTTGAAGTGTCTCCCCCCATTTGTGGGTATTGGGTTGTTTGATTGGGTTTGAAGTGTCTTGTAGGTTGAATATGGGATTGTGATATTGTAGCAGCAGAGTTTCGTCTATGCTTACGGGCTTCAATACCATAATGGGAGTGATGGGCTTGGAACTGGAGCTACTAACTTGAGTGTCGAGCTTAGGTTCACTTTGCAGCCTTCCTTCAGATCTTGACCAAATTCTCCCCTAATGATAGGCTTGGTCGGGTTAATCAAAGATAAATCCCCATCCACATCAATCAATCAACCAAACAAACACACACAACATGCAATACAATTTTAACCGTGACCAGCCTAAGGGTAGGTTCTAAGTCATTATGTTATAGGGTGGATTTCTTGTTTCATTGTTTCCCATAGCTAGGACGTTACACCTCCCAACTTGTAATGTAATGAACATTGCATTAGTCCAAACGGCATGGTGAGAGACCGCCAAAATTAGGGGTGCTCTCAAAAAAGAGATTTGGGTACTTTTTAGAGCACCTCTCTTTTTGGGAGAGTGGTGTGGAGTCGCCACTTAATGGCACTTTTTAGAGCACCTCTCTTTAAGTTTTGTGATGGCACGTTCAGTTTTTATTTATTGGATTTTTGCTATATCTTCCACACATGCGTTTATGGTTTGTTTTAAGTGTTTCAAGAATTAATAGGTTAATTATCTCAACAGCTACTGTCTATACTAGTGAATAATAGCTAGTAGTTATGTTAGAATTGTATTAGGCAATACCTTGCATTTGGGCTGGTATTTGAATTGAGCATTTCATTATGCATGTGTTTTGTCACGGATTACCAAAGTGGGAGATTGTTAGGTTCTGAAGATTTAGGATTAATTGTTTAGAATCATATTTTGTATGTGTTGGCAAACCGAGAACAAAACATGTCTAGTCTATGTGTTAGGCAATGCTCAAAGGCGTAGGTGTCAAGCTTCAAGTTTAAGCTGACTATAGAAAAGGGAAGTCATAATCTGCCAAGCTCAATTGATCGAGAATTAGGCTCGACCGATTGAGAATCGCAGAAAAAGAAGTTCTGCAAATTTTTAAGTTAGGCCCAAGCCCACAAAAACATTTAGGGTTTCATTCTAGCTTGTCCACATATAAAAGGGAAACCCTATCTATGTTTTTCAGATTTTTGGAAAACTTGTGTGTTATTCTTTGTGAGATCTGAGAGGTTTTGTACCTTCTAAGTACATAAGAATCTACCAGAGCAAGATCTACAATCAAGCGGTGGTAGAACCTAGTTGCCGCTACAAGATCATTACTGATGGTGATCTGAAACCTTTGAGTGGGATCTCAAAGTCACAAGTGTGGGTGCTTGTGTTGCAGTAAATCCAAGGAGAGGAGTTCGTGGATTCGGAGCTTGCTTGTGGCCATGTTTGTAAGTTACTACATGAGGTAGCAATAGATTTAGGATTAAATTTGAATGTAAAAACTTCAATTCTCTTATAATGGATTTGCTTTACTTGAGGATAGTAAGGTTAAATCCTCCCCAGGTTTTTACCTTGAAATGGTTAGTTTCATCGGTTTTCATGGGTCATTATATCGTAGTGTTATTTACTTTTCCGCTGCTGTGCATGATATGATTTGTTATTGTTTAACCTAGATTTGAATAATTGATGAGAATGAAAATTGTCATATTTTTCTCCCTTAATGTTTAGTCTTTTATATTTATTTGGTGCCTAAATGTACTCATTATTCTTATATTTTGATTTAGGATGCAAATGGAGGCGTTAAGTGCAAAACGTAGCTAATTGTGCGATTTTGGACAGCTTTGACATCACTTTGTAATCTGGGAATAACTCTCTCATCCAAGCTCAGATTGAGATGATTCAAGATGCTATGGAACGCCAAGACAAAGATCTACAACTTTCATGTTTTGAGTTTTGAGAGATACTGGCTGCATCAAGGTCGAAATCGGGCTTGAAGTAGCTGCACCTGCACTGCTGACGTTTTGGAATGTTCCTTTGCCTGCAATTCTAATATGCAGATCTGATGGGGTTTATTTTCAGAAGCTTCTAGATCTGGTGCACGAAATTTCCAGCTGAAAAACACCACTTTCCTAGTTATATTAGGACTTTGTTTTATTTTTAATATTTTTCCTTAATTAGTTAGATTTGGATATTATTATTGAGAATATTTTTAGGAGATTTTGTAGGCTTGGGAAAGGGGGAATTAATGTGTAAAAGGGGGTGGAGAAATCAGAATTGGACACACGCCTCTTTCTCCCCTCTTCTCTGATTTTTTCCTTTGAGTTTTCATCATGGCCCTACTTGGCTAAACTTTTATACTTGGTCAAAGGAAACTGAAGCCTGGGAATCAATAAAACTGTGGGATCTAATTTGTTTTTATTGTTCAATTTATGCTTTGAATATCGGATGTTCTTTTGTGCCTATTTTCATGATTGTCTCGTTTAATTACTAGGAGGCCTACTAGTTTATTGTTCGTTGCAATCTACTGCTAGGTTTGATATCAAATCCGTAATTGTTTGATCTCTCTAATTTGTGTAGCAACCAAGATTTAATGATTTGTTGCGACAGAAATTATTAGATCTTAGGAAGAATGCTCGACTAAATTAAATGCAACCGCTTGTGGTTGTGTTGTTTAGTTTCATCGATCTCTCTAATTCTTAAGGCTGCTACTAGATTAAACCTTTAGTGCTTGTCTTGGGTTGTTTAGTAGTTAGGGTTTATTAGATCACTTGTTTTTTAATTAACTATGACTAAGGAGAGATAGGAAAATTGTTCCGATGGTGAATATTTAAAGTGTGAATTGATATATACTTGCATCGATGATTAGTTGTAAAATTCCGATGGTGGATGTTGACTTAGACCAAGGTTTGTTCTTTTGATTAATTTCAATACTTTAATTTGATTTGTTCCTTAGTTGTTTTTTTTCTTCTTAAAATTGTTTTCATTATACTCCACCCCCCCTGTTCACGTAGCATAAAACTAGGCTAGATACTCTCCATGGGAACGATCCTTACTCGCACTACTACATATATTTTTAGGAGTATTGGTTTTATTTTTTGTTGCTTGCGACAGCACACCAATAATTAACCTAAGTAATCACTTGGTTAAAATATTAGGTTAAAAAATCTGGTTTAAGGGGTCTAAATAGAACAAACACCATTAAACTTATCTCAAGAAAATATTTTATATCTCTATAAAGGGACTATGAATTCCATCCTAAGAATATGTGTTCCTTCAACATTACGTATGGTTACCCAACATACAAAGGTTTTGACTGTTTTTTTAGATCTCACTCCTGATATATTAAAGCAACCTACATTTCATGATCAGGTTCACTATTCCCTCAAGATTGAGAATTTATGTAAACGAAAGTCATGAAATTTATTATTCATTTGACAATCATTGATAGAATAATAAATATCATAGCAGTTTAGTTCAATATGTCTTATACACTTGAAACATATTAACATATCAATTAGAAGTCTTCACTTCAATGATCAAGAGAAATCATCTTAATTGACATGTTATAGTCTTTGTAGATGAAATGCCCAATTTTATTATCAACTACTAACTAAGATTTTGAGTTTACAAAGAACTTGTGATTTATATCTTCTGTGACTAAATCACATAAATCATATACTATCTATCTCAAGGACTATATGATAATGTCCAAATATTCATGTTATCATTATTTTAGATAATAAAACAACTTTATTACATATAACATAATGTCATACATAGCATACAATAGGATTTTAGGGCACTAATCCTTACAATCTTCCACTTGCCCTTAAAGACTATTGCGTGCTAATCTAACTCTCATTCCTTCTAGGTGTGACTCAAAAGTCTTCTGGGGCAAAACTTTGGTAAAGGGATTTGTCAGATTATTTGCACTATCAATCTTTGCTACTACCACATCTCCTCGAGCCATGATGTCTCAAATAATATGGTACTTTCTTTCTATGTGCTTTCCTTTCTTGTGATTCCTTGGATCCTTGGATTGTGCAACTGCCCCACTATTGTCACAGAACAAAGTGATTGGAACTTGCTCCATTCTCATAACACTAAGATCAAAAAGGAATTTCTTGAGCCAAAAAACTTCTTTTGCTGCTTCACAAGTAATAACATATTCAACTTCCATGGTGGAGTCGGCAATACAAGATTGCTTAACACTCCTCCAACTTATGGCTCCACCTTCCAAGGTGAGCACACAACCTAAAGTGGACTTTTTGAAATCAAGATCTGACTGAAAATTAGAATCTGTGTAACCATTAGGTATCAAATTCTCACAATGGTAAACAAGAATATAGTCTCTCGTTCTCCTTATATACTTGAGAATATGCCTTACGGCCTCCCAATGTTTTGGTCTTGGATTTGATTGATATCGGAGGACTATGCCAACTGAATAAAATATATCTGGTCTAGTACATAGCATGACATACATGAGACTTCCTACTGTAGAAGCATAGGAAACTTGTCTCATTGTCTTTTCCTCTTCAAGAGTCTTAGGCCTTTGGTCATCAGATAAAGGAACTCCATGTCTAAAAGGAAGCAATCCTTTCTTCAAGTTTTGCATGCTAAACCTTGCTAGAATCTTATCTATATATCCAGCTTGTGACAAGCCTAACATTCTATTCTTTCAATCTAGCCAAAGCTTGATCCCTAGAATATAGTTAAATTTCGTCCAAATACTTTATATCAAATTCAGCTTCTTCTGAGATAGTTTCATTAGTTTCTCCTAGGCCTGTAAATCTTACAAGTGGGCTAATAATCCTCCCACTATGACGAGGCTTTTATGTACTAGTCATCTCATGAGTAATATCTTGTGGTGTATCTAATACAACCACATCATTCCTAGTGTCATTCATTGATTGTTCAATTATAGGTTCATTCATTTCAGCTAAGACAACTCTACTTTTAGAAGTAAAATCTTTCTTATAGCTATTTTCCAAAAATTTGGCATTTATACTAACAAACACTTTATTATCTTTATGACTATAGAATAAACCTCCAACAGTTCATTTTGGATACCCTACAAAGAAAACCACTTCTATTTTAGATTGTAACTTGTCAGACTTTCCTTTCAACACATGTGTTGGACAACCCCAAATATGGAGATGTCTTATACTAGGCTTACACCTAGTCCACAACTCTACAAGTGTTTTAGGAATAGACTTCGAGGGTACTAAATTCAGAAGATACATTGCAGTATTAAGGCATATCCCTAAAAAGAAATTGGTAGAGTCGAATAACTCAATATGGATCTAACCATATCTAAAAAAGTCTTATTCCTCCTCTCTGCTACACCATTTTGTTGTGGTATTCCATGTGCAGTCAACTGGGATATAATCCCATTTTCAGTTAAGTAATCCTTGAAAACCCCAATAAGGTATTTGCCACCACGATCAGATCGAATGGCCTTTATGTGTTTACCTAATTGATTCTCAACTTCAGCCCTAAACTCTTTGAACTTTTTAAAAGTTTGGAATTTCTATTTCATTAGGTATATGTAACCAAATCTAGAGTAATCATCAGTGAAAGTAATGAAATACTCATATCCACCCCTTGCTTGGATAGACATTGGACCACACACATCTGAATGTACTAGTTCTAGCAAATCTTTAGCTCTATTTCCTTTTGCATTAAAAGGCTTTTTCGTCATTTTACATTCCAAGCAGGATTCGCAGATTGGGAATTCATAAAAAATTTAATGGTTCTAAAAGCCCATCTTTCACTAGTCTTTGGATCCTGTTTGAATTAATATGGCCCAAATGCAAATACCAAATATATGCATCACTAGTAGAAGGAAACTATCTCTTTAATGATTTTACATGTGAATTATTATCTAATTCAGAATTGTACAATTCATGCTTATCATGAGTTATAATATAAAGACCATCAACAATATTGCCAGAACAGATAAACGCTTTATCCTTCTTTATTACAATATTGTCTCTCAAGATAACACAATATCCATGTCTACCTAAATAGGTTGTAGAAATTAAATTCCTACAAACATTAGGTACATATAAGCAGTCTTCCGATATTAAAACCCTAGAACCAAAGCATAAATTAAACACTCTAACAGCTACAACTGGAATTTTGCCCCCATCAGCCAAAGTAAGAAACAGTTCCCCTTCATTTAGCCTTTTGGTCTCCTGGAACCCCTGCAAAGTATTTTAAATATGATTAGTACAACTTGAATCCACACACCGGGAATCCGTAGGATTATGTACTAAACAAATTTCAAGAAGGAATGATCTCATCACACCTTTATTCTTGCCAGCTATGAATTTTGGACAGTTCCTCTTCCAACGACCTTTCTCACTACAATAGAAACATTTTCCTTTGGTGTAGTCCTTTACCTTTTTCATTCCTTTATTGGCAACTCCTAAGGCAAGATGTTTACCATCTTGTTTGGTGAAGTCCTTCTTCTTTTTACCACCCTTGCCTTTCGACTTAGGCTTAGAGGAGGAAGCTTCAGCCATATTAGTATCAACACTAGCTATCCCAAGGATGCCTTCCACTGCCACTAATTAATTCATTGATTCAGAAAAGGTATAAATCTTTTTGTTCATATTATAATTAAGTTTGAATTCTTTGAATGATTCTGGCAAGAATTGGAGTATCATATCCATTTGGGTCCTCTATCAATGTCGGCACCTAAAACCTCCAGTGTATTTAGATAAGAGATCATCTTAAGACAATGCTCTCTTACTGGAGTCCCTTGAGCCATTTTGGTATTCAGGATAAGCCTTATAGTGTCTTGCCTAGTTGAACGACCTTACTCACCAAACATCTCCTTCAAACTTAACATTATGTCTGAAGCTGGTTCCATATCCTACACTTGAAGCTGTAGAACATTTGAAATAGATGCTAGGATATAGCACTTAGCTATCTCATTAGATTTCTGCCAATGATCATAATGCTGTTTTTTCTCAGAAGGAGCATCTAATGAAGGAAATTTTGGACATGGTTCATTAAGCATAAATTTGTGCTCTTCAGCAGTATGAACAATGTCTAAGTTTCTTTTCTAGTTAACATAGTTGGATACAGTCAGTTTGTTTTGATTAAGAATAGTAACAAGTGGGCTAAAAGATGTTATAATTAAATCAGAAAACAATAAACATGAATATAATAAGTAAACTGGACATTATCAATTTAGCATATAAATATATAGTATGGAACCTTAATAAAACCATAATATAAATTATGCAATGATAGCCTAATCCCATATTCAATATCCCTCAGCATAGAGTGAATATTAAATACTATGATTGATTGAAAGTATCTTTCATTACTAGTGTTGTCTTGAAAACTCTTACCAGACACTAATAATATGCCATTATTCATTTAGTCTCTAAATAATAATAGTAAGAACTCAGCATAGTGTATACTATAATATTTAGTCTAGTGTACACCATTACCTAGAGTCATGTGTAGCCACATTTCATCTACCAACAAAAGTTTAATCTAGTAGTACCATGATATAAAACACCCTCTGCATGGCATGCAAGGCTCGAGGCCAAGACAAGGTGCCTACTTCACAATACTATGAACTGGTAATAGAGGCCGTGAGAGTCAACCCTTGAATCTCTCTCCCACTAGAAATTTTAAAAGAAAGGTTTTTATTTGGAAAATATGTGTAATCTCATCACACATGACTTTGCACTTCATCAATGTTTTAATACTTAGTGAAATTTCAAAAATAGTATGTTCGATTAGTTAAAGGTATTTCTTGATAGATCGAATAAATCCATTTTGAAGTCTCTAGATGACTCGATCAATTCTCGATTCCTATTCGATCGATAGAAAAGAACATTCGATCAATTGAAAGGAATTCTCGATTGATCGAGATCTGTGAAACTAAATTTTTTCAGATTTTTCTGGTAATCATTTTTGACATTTCACTTGAACAAAACATAGTCCCTTGATCATATCAGAATGAGATTGAGACCAGAGGACCAAGTATTAATTTCTTGATGACTGAAGAGGAAGGAGAAGAGGACTCGTTTAAGTTGATTTGTGACTTACCCGAGTGCTTTATGATGACATGGGAAGAGCTGATGGGTATGACATCCAATGCAGGCTATGATATATGGAGTGAAGATGTTACAAAAACCTCAAATTACCTAACACCCACAAATGGGGGGAGACACTTCAAACCCCCACACCTGGAGACAAACAAACTAATAAAAGCCTTGAACAAATCTACCCAAAAAACACCTACAAAAGAGGATGAGGTCCTCAAATAGCTACAGAAGACACAAGCCAATATATCTTTATGGGGTTTACTTATGACCTCATACAAGCATTACCAGAATTTGGTAGACCTTCTCGATCAAATCCAAGCCCCTACAACCACTACTTCTCAAGATCTAAATGTTATGATTGGGTCTATAAGTGGGGAACTCACTATTTCCTAATTTGACAAAGATTCGATGAAGAAAGAGAAGCACCACAATGATCTATTGCACATTACTGTAGATGCCAAAGGCAAAAGGATCCCAATGCCTGGCCTAAGTATTAAGGATTTTGTGCCAACTGATAAGCATGTGAGGGCATATGACAATAGTAAAAGGGAAGTCTTGGGAACCATGACACTAGAGCTCACTATAGGGCCAATGATCAAGAAGGTGGAATTTCAAATCCTCAACATAGCTTCGTGCTTCAATATGCTCATTGGGCTACCATAGATCTATGATGTAGAGCCCCGTACCTTCACCCATATACCAAAAGATTCGGTTTCCACATGAAGGAGCTATAGTTACCATATACGACGATACTTTAACTGTACCAAAGCCCATTTTTGGTATTGGTTTTGAGAAGGAGCCATTGACCTTGGATGGATTTGAAATTGAGAAGCCTGGTTATGGAAGAAGAGAAGAAGAAGTGGAGAAGATCCCTATGGACTTTACTCCCTACAACAGCAATAATGTGGTGGCAATGATAAGGAAAATGAAGCAGTAATAATAGTGGAAATAGCAAGGATGATAGCAATAGTGATAGTGATAGCAACAATAGTGAAGACTATGATAGCCAATATAGTGACAATGATTGGGGTGAACCCCTTAGTGATTGAAAGGATGAAGATGTAGGACCTTTCTATGAAGACCACCTTAATGATGACATCGACTACTATGATGGAGATATAGAGGATGATGTTGAAGCTAAACCTATAAATATGGAGAATGGTGTTAGAAGTGAAGAATATGAGCTAGAAAATGTGCTAGAAGCTGTAGGAGATAAGGTGGAAGTTGAAGATGAAGAAGCTAATGATGTAGACTATAATGACTACCCCTACCGGTGACCCTCAGATTGGAGCTACATTACTGATGGTAGCTCAAGGTCAGGCCCTTGATATGACAAGCATGGTAGAGAAATTCCTGAATTAAGGTCATTCCATAATTCAAAACTTGGTTCACTGACCCTATACATCGAGGAAGAAGATTAGATAGATGCTAGCTTAGCCACTCTAGATAGAAAGCTCATAAGCCACAATTCTAGAAACTTAACTCTAGAGAGTCTTAAAGATGAAGATGAGAGAATGAAAGGGAATGAGTCAGAATACCTCACCCAATACATCCAATCGAGCAACAATGGAAATCGAGATCTGTTTGGTGAATGGAAGGACAATATAGAGCGTCATAATGCTTATGTGACTGACAAGCCCGCAGACATGGAGATTGACGGTGAAGGAACAGATTATATGGATGAAGACCCCCTGGTACTGATGCTAAGGGAAGAAGAAACTCACTAGGAGCCACCTGCCATCGTTGAAGCCACAACCAACTTGAAGAATTGGGCATGGGAGGGAGCTGCCTACCCCATGGAAGATTCTGTGAGGAGGATCAAGATCATTGAGCCAATCACTCCTGCCAAAAACATTGTTTCTATCCCTATTGAGTTTGTTTCTACAAGTATTATTGTTCCTATTGAGTCTGTTTGTGATCATGTCCCTATAGAGTCTGTTTCTGTTGAATTTTGTCGAGAATTATTTTCCTTATAATATAATTTCTGATTCTACTTATTTGTTGGCTTTGAATGTTTTTATTTCAAAAATTGGTAACAAAACTCTTAATAATAAGGAATTAAAATAAGGGCATGTAGAACCTATAAAAGAAGAAACACAACATTTTAACCTGGGAACTGATGATGAACCTAAGATGATACAGGCAATAACCTAAACTACACTGAGAAAGATGCATTAGTTGCACTATTGACAGAGTTCAAAAAGATATTTGCATGGTCATATGAAGACATGCTTGGGATTGATATAGATATAGTGCAGCACTACATTCCAACAGATCCAACTATGAAGCCAGAGTGGACTCTCAAGATCAAAAAAGAAGTTGAGAAACAATACAATGCAGGGTTTTTGAGAATGGTCAACTACCCAGAATGGTAGCCAATGTGGTTCTGGTGCCAAAGAAGGATGGGAAAGTGAGAATGTGTGTAGACTTCTAAGATCTTAATAAGGATAGCTTGAAAGATGATTTTCCCTTGCCTCACATTAACATCCTGGTTGATAACACAACAGGATATGCCTTGCTATCATTTATGGATGGTTTTTCGGGATATAATCAGATAAAGATGGCTCTAGAGGATATGGAGAAACCTCCTTCATTACTCCATGAGGGACATATTGCTACAAGGTCATGCCATTTGACCTTAAGAATGTTGGTTCCACTCACCAACATGTAGCCACTACTCTGTTACATGATTTGATCCACAAAGAAGTAAAATTTTATGTTGATGACATGATAGTGAAGTCCAAAGATCGTGAAGGGCACATGGGGATAGAGTTAGAATCATGGAAGATGTATTCTAATGGGGCGACTAATCAAAACGGAAGTAGCATTGGAGCTCTCTTAATTTCTCCAAAAGGAGCACACATCCCATTCTCTAGTAGGCTTAACTTTCCTGCTACTAATAATGCTATTGAATACGAAGCTTGCATTATGGGGTTACAAGCGGCCCTAGGCCTTGGAGTGAAAGAGTTGGATGTATATGGTGATTCAGCCTTGATAATTTCTTAGATTCAGAATAGATGGAAGATCAAGAAAGAAAAACCGATGCCTTATCATGAATGTCTCCAAAAATGGGCCTCGAAATTTAGTAAGATTTTATACCAGTATGTGCCAAGAATGCAGAATCAGATTGTAAATGCTTTAGCAACAATGGTATCCATGATGGATAGAACTAAGGAAAATGAAGCTCACCGATAGTGGTGGAACAAAAATAAGAGCCAGCTTATTACATCACAATTGAAAAAGATGAGGCAATAAATGGAGAAGGTGAATGGTACTCAGACATTCTACAGTACCTTAAGGATGGGACATACCCAAAGTCTGCAGATAAGAATGACAATTAACTATCAGAAGGTTGTCCACTAATTATATTATTTATGGTGAGAGGCCTTATAGAAGATCATATGACAGAATTCATCACCTTTGTGTGACCACCAAGGAAGCACAACAAATAATTAAAAAGGTTCATAAGTCAAGTTATGGGCCACATATATGCACACATGCTGTCACGAAAGATAATGAGACAAGGTTATTATTGGACTACTATGGAAGCAGATTGTGCAGCTTATGTTTGAAAGTGTCATCAATGCCAGGTCCATGGAGACTTGAAGCACATGCCATTGCACACAGTGACTTAACCCTAGCTGTTTTCTACATGGGGAATAGATATTATTGGAAAGATTCACCTAACATCATCCAATAGCCATGAATTTATACTAGTTTCTATTGATTATTTCACTAAATGGGTGGAAGCTGCCTCATTCAAGGTTTTGAACTAGAAGAGAGTTGCTCAGTTTATTCAGAATAATTTCATTTGTAGATATGGGATACCACATGAAATTATCTTTAACAATGGGCTACATTTCAAGGGAGAAATAGAGAAGCTACTTCGACAGTTCAATATTCAGCACCACAAATCCTCACCCTACCATCCTCAGACTAATGGAGCAGTTGAGGCTGTAAACAAAAATATAGGGTGAATTTTGAAAAAGAGCACGAAGAACTAGAAGGATTGGCATCTACAATTACCCTACGCAGTTTAGGGTATAGGACATCAATTCGGTCCTCCATAAGAGCCACTCCTTATTCTTTGGTGTATGGGATAGAAGCAGTCCTTCCCATTGAAATGGGTGTTCGTTCATTGAGAACGGTACTGGAGAATGAAATCCCTAAAGTAGATTGGTTGCAAAGTAGATATGACCAATTGTGCATGATGGATGAAAAGAGACTCAAGGTCTTGTATCACATTCAAGGTTACCAAAGGAGGCTCATGAAAGCTATTAACAAGAAAGTAAGAACTAGAGATTTGAAGTTGGGGGATTTAGTGTTGAAGGAGATTCAAGCCTTGGTTCAAGGGACAAACGGGAAGTTCAAGCAAAATTAGGCAGGTCCATATATTATCAAGTAGATATACTTTGGGGTAGCAGTAAGGTTGATGGACTTAGATGTGTCAACGCCTAGCCGCAAACGGCTAGAAAACCACTGTCAAGACCTCGTTTGACCACTTGCCATGGCGATGCTCCCATGCGTGCGGGCCTGTTGGAGGCCCCTCTCTATAATGGTATGGTTCGCGTGGAGCTTCGAGTGCTCTCTCTCTCTCTCTCTCTTAGTAGAAGAAGGTATTTGTCTACCTTTGGAGGTGTGGCAAGAATCTTGGCCAAATTTTAGGTGATTACCAAAGGTAAATGAAGTCGTCACCAATCATTGGGTTTTTCTAAGGTGTGATTGGTCACCTGTTTCTAGTTGATTTTATTACCAATCCTAGGCTAAGAAAAATAAGACTTTTCCTAATCTAATGTGGATGGCAAAAAATCTTGATTCTTGCGTCCAGAAATTTGGTTACGTGTGCACCCCATAACACCTGTCCAAGGATAGTCCTTTGTTTTGATAAAACTTTAATTTTCAGAGAT